>CM036087.1:5738604-5970545 GCA_020631695.1 Trichoderma cornu-damae
GAACTGCATACCCAATAGTCGCCACTCCTGCGGCGTATGCTCGTACGAGGAAATAGGCATTAGGAGATAGCGAAACGCACAACAACCCCTTGTCAAGAATGACAGGTCGACGGCGTGCAAAAGACGGGGCGGGAACTGGGGTGGGAGGAGGGCCGCGGGTGAGTGCCCGGCAGAGACGGGCACTCACCCGCGGCCCTCCTCCTTGCTCTCTACCGCACATGGATCTGCATAGAACAATAGGGAACAGAGATGGGCGCAGAGATGGGGGGAGGGCAGCCTTGCGGACTGAGAAAGGGCAATGGATGACGTGTAATCATGAGAAGAGCAGCCAGAGAGCCAGAGCCCTGAGAGGATGGCTTCTCCTCCTGCGTCTTTTCCTTTGCCGTTGCAGCTCATCTGCAAAAGTTGCCAGATGGATGCATGATGCTGCAAGGGAAGCACAATTTAGCCTTGTGTCTAATGCATTGTTCCAAACCCGTGACCT
The DNA here is from genome assembly GCA_020631695.1 of Trichoderma cornu-damae. Lineage (NCBI taxonomy): Eukaryota > Fungi > Ascomycota > Sordariomycetes > Hypocreales > Hypocreaceae > Trichoderma > Trichoderma cornu-damae. The sequence continues at coordinate 5,739,089 of CM036087.1, forward strand.
TGCCATCTACAGGGCCGGCACGGGCAGGATCTCACCAACATCAGACAATTCATGGGCCGGCGTAACAATAATTCAAACGGGGGAAGGGAGGAGAAGAAAAAATAACCAAAGGAGTGAAATTTAAAAAAAAAAAAAAAAAAAAAAAAAGAGGCACGCGCGTGCGCATGTTGTAGCACGTTGCCTCTCTAGCAGCCATGTGTCGTTCGCCAATACCTTCAAGGTAGGTGTATATGAATGCCTGCGGAGTGGTTATGCCCTGAAGCGGTGCTTTGAGTCCTTGCAATGGTCATATTCTCCTCTCTGTCGTGTAACCGTCTCGATGCATGCAAATTTGGGGCTGGGTCGATTCCGAAAACCTCCGTGAACAGCAAAACGGCAGCCGGTATGGAGAGTCTCCCGACAGCATTTTGAGGACTTACATGAACTCATCATTTCGTTCCCGCGAGTGCCGCCAGCGGTAATCCAGAGACGACGGCAACTCCACGCTTTCAAATCGCGTAACGACCCTTGTAGCCGGGCAGCAGCCCAGGGTCGTGGCAGCACAACACACAACACACACACACAAAAAAAAGCTCTTGTCGGCAGATAAGGTATGATTGTAGGCGATCCGACGCGGGTCATGGTCATGGTCATGGTCATGGTCATGGTCATGGTCCCTCGGCAAGGAGTCGAGCCTCCCCCGCATCAATCCCGCCCAAATGGACGGAGGCTTCTTCATTCAGGACAAGTAATAAGCGATCCAACCGCGTCGCACGTCCTGCCACGCCAGGGACAGCAAGCCAACCCTTTCTTTTTATTTTTTGGAGGGGGAGTTTTAAAGAGAAAAAAAAGAAAAAAAAAACTTGTTGCTTAGCATATGTATATATGCTCCCGAATTTGGCACGCCTGTCACGACTGGCAAACGCCATTGCGGGAGCAGCCATGCGATCTACCTACTCGGTTGCCCTGCGCGCAAAGCAAGCACGGTGCGGGCCAGAGCCAGTAATCGAGTCCCCCCTTGCTGTCCACTCTCGACTGACCACCGTCCCGTATATGCATCAGGGGATTTTGGCGTGCATGGGAATTGACAGCAGCCAGGCGGAGATTGGCGGTTCGCCCGTTGCTCCGTACAGTAGTAAGTAGCATGCCGCCTGGCAGGGAGGCCACAGGCTTTTGGCATTTGATTGAGCAAAAGTCGCAGGAAGGTGTGTGTTGCAATGGTTGCGGATGCTCTGCATGGGACATGGCAGGGGGATGGGATTGGATTACGCCGCCAGGCATGACGTGTGTGTGTTGCCAGCGTGAGGCTGAATCCGTGGTCTTTTTGGTTTCAGCCTTGACGACCAGTCTTCGAAACAGCGGCATTCATTTCTGGATGAAAAAGGTTGCAAAGGCTTGGCTTGCTGCTTGCGTCCGGTTGTCTACCCCCCCCGGGGTCTCCTTTTGGTTGCATTTTATTGGATTTTCGTAGAGAGCAGACCTCGCGTGCTAGCGTCTGGAAACTTTTCATCCAAGGGGTATACGGAAATAAGCAAATCGCTGCGAACTAGACGGAAACCCTCATTGAGTCAGCATTGGACCTTGAGATTGGTTCTGCGACTCCTGGGGGGCTTCTTCTTCTTCTTCTTCTTCTTCTTCTTCTTTTTCTTCGTATTTCCGTTGCCTCAGTATTTGTGACTGAGGAACACAGACTAAATACAGCCTCTGCATGTCGTAACTGGAAGGCAAAATTACTCCCCTGGCTGTTCTGAATGGCCTGGTCAAAGCCGACCTAGCCCAGATCGAGACATATCCGACGCAGCCGAGCCAAGACAAAAAGCGAGCGTACTCTGGACACCTTGATTTGCTGCGGCCCTCGTTGATACCTCTTGGCGGCTGGTTTTTTTTTTTTTTTTTTTTTTTTTTTTAAAAAAAAAAATTCTGATTCTGCTGGGCACTTCGTGTTGAGACGATAAATTTCGAGAGCCAAGTCGGCAAAAAGGAGACGACAGCGTGGGAGTAAGGAATAAAGAGGGGTAGCAGCAAAGAAAAAACAACGGTAATGCCGGCCATGACGCCACACGAATGGAAAATAAAGAAAAAAAATTAAACATAAACATAAACATAAAAAAAATCCGTCTCGGGATGAAAGGAGGCAATAAGCAGGTATACTGACTGGTATGACAGACTATTGGAGGGAAAGAAGGAGAGCATAAAAAATTATAAAGAAATTTAAAAAAAAAATTATATTTTTTTTTTTTTTTTAAAAAAAAGAGGCAGTACTGGCACGCATAGCGGCCCCCTCTGGCTGCTGCATGCATGGTGTTTAGGTAAACAATAATTATTACCTTAGTAACTGCTGCCTTGGGTAATTAGCAACCAAACCTCTCAACTCCAGAACCTTTCGATGGTCCGCCCAACTCTTCGGCCGCCTATTCCGCATGGTTTTTATTTTTTTCTGCCTTTTTATCTTTTTTTTTCCTTCTTCACGCTCCTGGTTGGAAATGCTGAGATTAAGAACTGAACTGCATTCACACATCATTACTGCCCTTGAACGATGTCGAAAAAAATAGCTATCCAACACCACTTGATTGATGTCAAGATGTGACTAACATTACCCTCGTCTGGGCGAGGGGCTCCGGACACGGAGACCACGGGCCAAGTTCCAAGGCTGCTTCGTGCGTCACAATTGAGGGCTCGACAACCAATCGCATCCCCGTGAGCGGCCCTGCTTGGTGGCCTTTTTTTTTTTTTTTTTTTTTTTTTTTTTTTTGCTTTTTTTTTATTCCCGCTGGGCTGCATTGCGGTGCCTGTCGAGGGCAGCAGCAGCACCCGCCTCAGTTTGACGATGATGACGGCTCGGCTTAGGCCAACCCGTATTACAGCCGCGGCGGCGAAGAATGATTCGAGAAAAGAACATATGGATCACGGCTCCGTAGACGTCAGGTCTCGTTTCGGCGCGACACAGGCCCATCTCCAAGCCGCGGCTCCCAAAGCAGATCCCCAGTTTGGGCTAGTAGGGCTGCGCATTGGCAGCAGGGAATGGCGCCAGCCGATTGGATGGGCTCCGGCGCGAGGACGTCATGGCGCTTCAGGATTGCAGCATCAGGCGGGAGCCAGCCCAGCTGGCCGGTGCCGACTCGTGTGTGTTGCAAAATGTTTGCTTTTGAATCCAGTTGCCTCTGTGCTTCCTGGGGCCCTGATTGGACCGGGCTCCGGGCTCCGGTGTACAACCAAGAAGCTCTGGAGCATCCATGTGGTTTTTTTCTTTTCTTTTCTTTTTTTTTTTTTTTCAATTACCCCCCCCCCCCCCCCCTCCCGGTGTTGCGTTGGCCGGCACACCGCATCTGATGAGCGAGCGCCTTGTCTTGAAGAACATGGAAGATTACGTGACTCTCGGAGCTTTGTGCTCTCCCTTGTCCTCTCGCGCCCGCCAAGCTGGGCGAGCAAACTGGAGCCGATATCTCCAAGTGGCCTCATGACGCGATGAGCCGGCGTCTAAAAAGTCGGTGAAATTCGAGTCTGTCGTGCCGTTCGATGACTCTTACCACGACCTTGGTACGGACGTGTTGGCATTGGCATTAGCATTCGCATAACATACACCCAAAGGTAATGGCTCCGTACTCCGGACACGCTCCCAGATCAGGCCAACCGGACCCCGCAGTTGGGCTTGCATGGGTTAGTTAGTCTTGAGGCCTCGTCCGCCCGAAGCGCTGCGACCAATGCTTGCGACGACGATGCTTTGCTTTGCTGCGGGTGTTGGGAGAATGGGCAGGTCGTGTCTGGCTGGCTCTGTCAAAGAAAGGACGAAAGCGAAGCGAGAAGGAAAAGAGAAAAAAAAGGGCTACCTAACCTTACCTTGGTGCTACCTTAGTAGGTACCTAGCAGTTGTCGACTTCAATGGTACCAAGAGAAATCGTATTCTATCCCCCCGGTCTCTCTCTCTGTCTCTCTCTCTCTTTTTTTTTTCTTTTTTCCCCCTTTTCTTCTTCTTTTAACCCAGTTGAGTTTCTTGAAGGATCCAACCCGCTGGCTGATCGCGGCTGGGCATGGTCCGTCACAGCCTATCTGGGCCGCTCAGGTGACGCCCTTGACCGCTCGGCGGCATGAGGCGGATTCACTAGTAGTAATTTCCTCTGCAGAATTTTTCTGCGTCTGGGCATCATAAAACTGTAATATGCGCAATGGACGGCAGCATGGGCTTTCGCAAGGCTGCAGAGACGGGGGGGCCAAGGGTGACTTTGGGGGGGGGGGCAGGGCAGGCAAGGCAAGTGAGGAAATGCTGTGCCGTCTGCAACTCGTACGAGTGGGTAGCCCTTTCTTTGTACCGGCCAGGCTACCGTAGGTACCGCTTGTGCTGTCGAACTTTAAAGTATGAGTACCTAGAGGTAGTATAGTACCTAGTGCCTGTCTTTGGGTTTCTTAGTACTAAGGTACCTTATAGTAGCCTGGCTGCAGAGGTACAGTACCCGAGGCACTGTACTTTGTTAGCGCCTGGGGGTAAAAGCGGTTCTTCCGGCGGGGGAGAGGGGAGAGAGCTTTGGTAGGTTCAGCACTACTAGGTAGGCACTTTAGGGACCCTTGAGTGCCAAGGCAGCGCCAGTACCTTTCATTGGTATACTGCAAGTTAGGTATACGAGTACCTGTATACCGTAGTATTAGGTACCTTTTACTATGGTGACGCCACCTTGGGACGTTTCTTCTGGCTTTACGGAATAAGGCAAGGTAATTAATAAGGTATGCGATACGAGTACGTACCCCCTTCGCACCGCATGCGTCAAAACGAATTTTAGTATTGTGGGTGTGGTCGTACAGGTACCCGACGGAGAGGATACCTATACATACATACCTTACCTTAATGTAATCAGATGGCAGTTTTGATGATGGAAGGCCCATCCATATTCAGAAGCAGCGCCCCGGTGCCGTTTGTTTACCTTGTTCTTGGCAGGAGAGTGTAAACGACACCCCCAGAGAGCCAGAGTCGGAGCCAGAGCCAGAGCCAGAGTCAAAGGCCAGACCGCCGGAGACTCTGCGAGATTCTCGTCGTGGTCCTTGCTTTTGCTAATTACAAAATAATAATAATAATAATAATAATAATAATAATAATAATAAAAAGCAAGCAACCAAAAATGATCTCATCGTTCCCACACGCGCTGACAACCCCCCCAAGACATTTTCAAAAAAAAATGATAATAATAAACTGTACACAAAGTCGTAGCTGACTGATTGTGTTAGCCAAAGGCTGCTGCTCCTGCTGCTGCTGCTGTTGCACTCATGACCCCAAATCCGACCAGACGCAGAATTTTTTTTTATTTTTTTATTTTATTTTTGTATTTTTTGTTATGCGTTTACATGGGCTCTCGAGCTCAAACCCTCACAACCATATCCTATCAAGGACGCGCGAATGCTTGCGCAACTACCCTTGCATTAGCACCAAATTGGCAATGCAGGTCGTACGTGCTGTACTGTCGTCCCCCCTTGGCAAGATGCTGCTGCTGCTGCTGCTGCTACCATCCTACCAACTACCTACCTAGTAGTATTACCTACTACTACTTCATACTACTACTTCATTTCATACTACTACTTACTATTGCTATCATTATTACCTTGCATAGCAGTTGAGGGGTAATGAGATGGCATCCCCCCCCCCCTCCCTTTTTTTTTTTTAATTATTAGGTGCTGCTTACCGTGTGCGTGCTCGTCTCGTGCTAACATTTATAACGAAATGCCATTTTGGTTTGATTTGTGCCCGCCCCGATATATCACACATCTGCGGCTGCTTGCGCCTCCTCCAAACAAAGCCAAGGGCGTGCCGTACCGTCGTCTGCTTGTGCCCTCCCCCTCGCCGGTGCCTAAAAATCCCGTCGTGGGAACGAACCAACCAAGGATAGGCCAGAGATGCTAGCAGGCAGCACTACTAGTAAGTACAGTAAGTAGTATTGGTAATTATCGCCATTCAAACATTCCCATATACGGGCGGAGAGGCCATTGGCGAAGGATTCCCGTCGACCCCCATTTTACCCGCCAAAGCGGATAGGCCAGAGTCGGCGGCTGAGATCCAACCCCCCCCCCCCCTTCCCCCCTCTTCCCTCGTCAAAAGGTACCGCTTTCTCATCAGAGGCCGTTGCTTGACAGCGCAAATAACGAAGCCCTTGATGCGCCTCTTGTTGGTGTTGGTGGCCTTTTTTTTTTCTTCTGAGACATCTGGCTTCTTAGCGTTGGTGGGGAGGCAGCAGGACGAGCAAGTTTTCTTGAGATGAGAAAAGTTTGATTGAATCCGTCCGCATCCCGCCAGATGCAGGAGCCCCAAAGAACCATCATCATCAACATCATCATCGTCATCCGCTCCAGCATGGTTATGTATGTGCTGGTGCGGCACGGCGCTACTCTGTAGAGAGACGCGGCGCCGGCGACTCTGAGCACGAGCGAGCATACGTCCCCCATGAGAGAGAGGGGCAAAACAAACAAACGCAAGCACGCACGCACGCACATATTTCGTGCTTTCGGAGGAGCACCGCGCGAACATGGATGGCATCTCCGACTGGCTGGAGAGTCTCTGCGCTCTGCTGATGAAGCATCCGTTCGGGGCTACTGTTTTCTTTTCTTTTCTTTTTCTTTTTCTTTTTTTGCATGGCGGGGGAAGCCCAAGGCGGCGTTCGGCTCATAGAGCGTCTTGGCAGTGAAGCCCGTCAAGTGATCACTTGATCAAGGACAAGAACGGGAAGTCGTCTCGTCTCTCTGTTCGATTCCCCAAAGAAGCAGCAGCAGCAGAAAGAGCTTCCCCGTTGCCTTGGTGCGCACACATTCACGATGCCTCGGCCCTGCCAGCACAAAGGGGTACTTCGTATCCGCAGTCTCAGATGAGCACTAATACAGGTAGTAATAATACTCACGCACCAAGGACGTACGTAGTACGTAGTAGCAGTTAGCAGTTAGCAGTAGCAGCAGTTACTACTAGTAGAAACGCAACTTGGGGCCCCTCTTCTGCCACTCCAATCTCTCTCTCTCCCCCCCCCTCTCTCTCCCTCTTCCAAAAGGATCTCCGTGTGCTTCGTGGAGAAAGGTTTTTTGCAGACCAACAACAAAAACTCTCCCTCCGCCGGGGGGGGGGGGGGGGCCAAGCTGCTCCATGTTGCCGATCTTTACCATCTCGTTGGCCAACTCTTGTTTCATCTTGTTCACCGGGGTACACAATGGCGCTTACAGAAGAAAAATACAATAGTATATGATAAAATTTGCTGAGCCGTTGTCATTCGTTCTCACATGCACAACGTGACCACTACGCAATGAGAGGGACCAACGTCTGAGACAACACACACAAAAAAAAAAAGTAGTTTGCCCTCAACAAAAAAAAAAAAAAAAAAAAAAAAAAAAAAAAAAAGCACAAACCTTGTGCGGACAACGGGCAAAAAGTTCGATAGAGAGCAGGCCCGCCGGAAACGTCCGAAAGGCCAGCGCCGCGCCGCCGCCCCAAGATGCCTACCTACCTGCCTTGGGTATGCTTCTGTCCTGGAGCTAGAGCTAGACTTGTGCGTGTCTCGAGACTTGTGCGTGTCTTGAGACTTGTGCGTGTCTTTTGAGTAACGGATACAACAGGATAAAATGGCCTCAAGTCCGTGTTCCGGCGTGGCAGGCCGGACCAGTCCCACGCTTCGGTTGCCCGCGATTGCTGGCGCCGTCCTGACGTGGCAGCACGAACAGTGATCAGCTGCGCCGGCATAAGAGCGGCACGGAGCCAATTGGAGAATCACCTCGTTGGAAGCGCTGATTGAAGGCGTAGCCGAGGATCATCATGAGGAAGAAAAATGTGGTCCGGGGAGAGGGCGGACGTCGACGAGTAAGAGGCTCGAGAGTTTGAGCATGTTGTTGCACGGGATGTTTAGTCTCTAGTAGGGTCGAACAGACACCTAAAAAGCAAGGCAAGGTGCTTGCTATAGCCTATAGGTATAGGTACTAACTAAAAAGCTTAGCAGGGTTATTAGTACTGAAGTGTGTACATTGATTACCTTATAGTTAGCTCATGAAACTTTTAGTGCTACCTTACTACCACTACTAGGTACCTGCTAGGTAATGGTACTACCAGCAGGCACTAATGAGTTGCTATACCCAAGGGTACAAAGTGCTTACCTTGGCAGTACTACCTACTAAGTAGGTAGTTGGTAGTACCAAGGTATAAGGCAGTGCTACCTGCAAGTTTGGACCTCAACCCCCCTCCTCACCTTGACAGCTTCAAAACGATGAAACTTGGGAAACCCCCCCCCCCAAAAAAAAAAAAAGGAAAAAAAAAAAAAAAAAAAAGGCGTCGATGCATTTCCAGATAGCGCAGGCAAACGATACGTGTAACGATGCGCTAGCAGATGACATGAGTCGCTTGGGCCCGTTGGACATCTGACGTTCTTTCACGTCGGCGCATCCAAACCGCTGAACGACGGGCAAATCCTAGCCGAACGCGCCCACGCGTTTTGATTCGTTGTCCGGCGGCGGCCTTTTGGCTGCGAGAGCAAGGTTACAGACTTTACAGTACTCGTACAGTACAGTACAGTCAGTACATATTAGGGAACCAAAGCCAAGCCGAGCCAATAACCAGCCGATGGCCATTTCGGACTCGGAATGCCAAAGGGACTCGAGTTTTCGACGGCATGATGATCAGGAGAGACCACGAACGCCTCCAATTCCCATGCCCTGAGTCCGACCTATTCCAGACAAACAAATTACAGGCGTCCAAGGCCATGTGCTCTTTGCGGTGCAACAGCGGCAACAATTGGGCCACCACCGGCTGGTTTCCCCCGGAAGATTTCTGGCTTTTTCTTTTTTTGATCCTTTTGCTCTGCTCTGCTCTTTTCCTTTCCTCTTCATTCTCCTTCTTCTCCCATGTGCTTAGTAACGGCGGGAACAGAAGACGTGTTGCTGGAGAGCGCGGGGTGGATATCAAGAAGAGAGCTTGGACACATGGCGAGGTACCCAGAGAGGGCCGGGACCTCGAGTACTTTCGCTCTCAAGGTACCTAAGGTACCTAAAGTATAGTACCTTTAACCAGGCTGCTTCTCTCGTTTTGTGGGCGGGCTTCGAGACACCCCCCCCCCCGGTGCATCCGCCCAGTGGAAGTTGCCAGCGCTCTGGCCTAAATCTCTTGGCACAGACTCAACGGGCTTGTGAACTATTTTGCCTCCCCCTTGCTTGCTGTCCTGCTAAGAATACTCCCTCCCCCCACTCTCCCCACCCCTTCTCGCCCTTGAGCTAGCAAGAAGAAGAAAAAAAGTTATTTTTTTTTTGCCTTTTTTTTTTTATTGAAGCCGTGATAGTTGCAGCGCCCAAAGTTCCTCAACCCCCAATTCGCCAGAGCTCTTGGCCCTCTCCTTGGAAAACATGCAGCCCTGGCCTTCTTGACCTCTCTTATTTTGCTCATGCCACCAAAAGCCAGAACTGCCTGGACGCTCTTCAACTCAACTGGAAATTGCGTTGCGGATTCTTGTCCCGCCCTCGTCTCTGCTCTCTGACGTGTTGAACTTTTGATGGTGATGGCATCGGACTGACTGACTGCCTGCTTGTATTAATGTACATTAGTACCTTACCTTACCTTACTACTACCTAGTAGGTACTAATGTATACGGAATACCTCAAGGTACCTGTCGCCCCTCAACCCTTGGCTTCTCCTTGTCTATGGGTTTTTGGATTCCCCGCTATTGGTACCTACTATTATGTAGCACAATTGCTGTACAAATAAGTACCAAAGGTACATAACGGCCTCGAAAAAAAAAAGAGGTCTCCTTGTCCCATCTGCTTGTGCTTGTCCTTAAAATTTCCCGATTGTGCTGTCAGTACCTACCTAGTAGGTACCCAGCAGCGCCCGAAGGGAAGGGAAGGGAAGGGAAGGGGGGGGGGGGGGGGGTGCAGGGAGGGAGAAGAGTAAAAAAAAAAAAAAAAAGAAAAAAAAAGAAAAACAAAAAAAAACTTTAGCTTCCAAACATACCTAATAGGGGACACCCCCCCCCCTCCCCCGCACCCCTGCAAACAACCACACCTCCTACATGTTTAACGCACAAATACTTCCCTTTTACCTCATCCGCCAAACTACTTGCACATCCCGCAGCCTTCTGTCCCTCAAACGGCTTCCGCCTACCTTTTTTTTTTTTTTTGTGCTTCACCCTCCCATCCTCACCTCCTCCTAGTCTCGCGACCAGACATTGCACACAGTCTTTGCCTGAACCCCTTTCTCTGTCAGGCCATTTCGCGCGCACAGAGGCTTTTGTTATCACATCCTTGCATTGGGTCGTTATCCCTCCGGACATCGCACGAAAAAAAAAAAATCAAAAATCTCCAAAACGGCCTTCGCCACCGAGTGTTACATCCGGACCCCTCGATCTTGTCTTCTTTTTGCGGCTCTGCCACAAACAGGCCCCGTCTCTGCAGCTTGTCACTCTTCAAAAGCCCTCTCTCGCTTCCGTGGTATTTAGCTCGGCGTCCTTGTCGTCCCATTGCTGGCCGTCCTGCTCTGCTCTGCTCTGCTCCGTCGAACTCCTCCCAAGAACACAAGCAACAAATTCGTCATCGAGCGTCGCCCGCAAAATTTCGACCCTACATCCAGCAAGAATAGCCGACTCGCCGCCAAGAGCAGGCAGGCTGTGTCGCATCATATCGTTGCCTCGCAGCTTCGCGCCCTTTGCCTGGCCTTTTTTTTTTCCCTCCTGCGGCGTCTCCAAGACATTCGTCCTTGGGGCCAATACCCAAAGCAGCCACCTGCATAGGACTATATTTCTGCCACCTCACCAACCCGTCGCGAACCTGGCATTGCCCGACAAGGTCAGATCGTCCCCTGCGCTTTCGACGCTCTGAGCCACCCTTGTGAAGGCCCACCGGACTGACACCTGAGCCGCCTGCTGCTGCTGCTGCTACTGCTGCTGCAAACACAGACGTGCGTGTAGAAACGCCAGTTTGCCTGCCCGCCGTCGACGGCCGCCTTTCGCCCTCGAGCTACGGGACACCACTTGTGTACACACTCCCCCCCCGTACCTGTACTCCCTCCTCCTTCACCCCTGGACAGTCCGCAACCCCTGCGGATCGAACTTGGTTTCGACTTAGAACCCCCCCCCCCCCCTCCTTCTCCTCCTCCTCCTCCCGCATCCCCGACACTTTTTTCCCCAGATTGATGCAATATGCATACCGGGACAGCTCGAGGCTTATAAGGGTCAATCCACCTGCTACACTCTCGAGGCTTGCCTCTGCCATGAGCTTGCTACCCACTTACACACCATCTCGATCATGACCAGCAGCAACGCGGACTCAATCCGCCCTTCTACGCCTCTAGCATCGGGCCGTGGCAGCACCATGCGCTCACAATCCAACGAGCTCCAGCGTCCAGGCCCTGGCCACGTCCAGACAAACTTCCGCGCGCAACATCCCGTTGCAGCTCCCGCATCCGCAGTCAGCGCCTCTTCCTCTGGAGCTTCCAACTCACACTACGCATCTCCAGTCATGTCTCCGGATCCTACCGTCCTCACCTCTAATTCCTCCGTCCAGGCCTCGCCCGAGTCCCTGCGGCCCCGGGAAAGGTACCAAGTCCCTTCCGAGTTCCAGCTGCCCGAGGCCATCATCTCCCGAAAAACAAGCCTGAACTCTTTGGGCCGCAGCTGGACAAGAAGCCCTAGCGCTCCTTCTGAGGCTGTCTTTAGCAGCTATGCAACCCCTACTGCCACCGCGTTGACCGTTGCGGCGTCGACCGCCACAAGCAACAACGGCAACGGCAACGGCAACAGCGGCAACGGCAACAACAACAACAACAACAACAACAACAATAACAACAACAAGAACAGCAGCACCGTTGCCTCCTCTAGGAATCTGATTCGACGCATATCCAGCCGAGCTTCAAGGCGACTCTCCAATAGAAGGCGCCAGTCCTCGGCCGCTCCCTCGAGCCGAGAAGCCAGTGTTGGTCCCTGCCTGTGGCGGAGGCGCAGTGACAGCAATACCACTGCTCCCGAGTTCGGCCTCGTCAGCACTGATTCCGAGTCCGAGACGGACGACGACCGCATCTCCTTTTGGTCCGCAAACTACGTCGAAGGCCCCCGGGACTATTCGCCGCCGTACAGCACAACTGGCTCCATCAGCAGCAGCTCGAATACCATGGTCGGCCCTGTAATTCCGCTGCAGCTGCGCCAGGGGACGTTCCTTAAAAAGGTCTCCAAGAAGAACCGCTCCAAGCGCGTATGCCTCAGCTATGATCCCGAGACCAACAAGTTGTTGTGGGATCGTGCCCGCCCGCACAAGTTCCTCCATGTCGATGAGATACGGGAGATCCGCACTGGATCGGATATTCAGCAGTACGGCCGCGACTTTGGCATTTCGAAAGCGGAGCGTGCGACTTGGTTCTCCGTGTCTTACGCCGTCCCGGACAAGCCCAAGCCCAAGTTTCTTCACCTCATCGCCGACGACGCCGAAACCTACCAGATATGGATCACGTTTCTCGATGCCATGCTGAAGCATCGCCAGGAGGTCATGATCTCCTTGATGACTTTCAACGAGAGGGCAATCGATCAGTACTGGCAGTCGGAGATGCAAAAGCACAACTCCGAAGACCAGGAAGAGCTTGACATCACCGGCGTCATGCGGGTGTGCCAAAACCTACACATCTATAGCTCGCAGTCTACGCTCCAATCCAACTTCCGGCTCGCCGATGCCCGGCGAAACGAGAAGCTGAACTTTTCCGAGTTCCTCGAGTTCGTTCGCCTCATGAGACAGAGGCGGGAGGTCCATCGGCTCATGCAGAGCGTCGCGGCGAGGCCCGACGTCGGCCTCACCTCTGACGAATTCTTCGCATTTCTTCGCAGCGTCCAGGGGGAGGACGTCGACGCGAACCGGGACACGTGGAAGAAGACCTTTGACAAGTTCGTCCGCAAGCACAGAAACGATGACTCGAGCGCCGAAGTCAGCGCCGACGATCTGAGCATCATGTCGGAGACGGCGTTCACTGCCTTCCTGAGGTCCCGGCAGAACATGCCCACCATGGACGAGCCGCAGGAGTATGCGCTCGACCGGCCCATGAACGAGTACTTCATCTCCAGCTCGCACAACACCTACCTGCTGGGGCGGCAAGTCGCGGGTCAATCCAGCATCGAAGGGTACATTTCCGCCCTCGCGCGAGGCTGCCGCTGCGTCGAGGTCGACTGCTGGGATGGCGGCGACGGCCAGCCCCTGGTCGTCCACGGCCGCACGCTCACCAGCTCCATCAGCTTCAAGGAGGTCATGACCACCATCAACAGGTACGCGTTCGTCAAGTCAAAGTTCCCGCTCTGGATTTCCCTGGAGGTCCACTGCAACCCGGCGCAGCAAGCCATCATGGCCGATATCATTGTGAAGTCGTTTGGCGCTCGACTTGTCACGGAACCATTGGATCCAAACTCGCCCAAGCTGCCTTCCCCGTCAGAGCTCATGGAGCGCATCCTCATCAAAGTCAAGCAGCCACGGGCGGCCAAGGACGAGTTTGCGAGCAGCGACATTCTCGGCCGAAAGCGCGGGAACAGCCTCAGCTCCCCGTTGGCGAGGCCCGCCGGCCTTGACCCCACCCCTCTTTCCGCCTCCCAGTCGCTCCCCCAGAGCCCTCTGCTCAACCCTAGCAGTTCTGCCCGCAAGTTTGGCGGCAAAAGCCGGGTCAACACCATCGCCGAAGGTGAGGTGCAGGAGCTGCTGGCGAGCCACAACAGCGACTCCGAGAGCGGGAGCGAGCATGGCTCTTCCAAGGGATCCAACAACATCATCCCCGTGCTGGGCAGGTTGGGCGTGTACTGCGCAGGCCTCAAATTCTCGGGGTTCGACGCCCCTGCCGCCAAGAAGTTCAACCACATCTTCTCCTTCATGGAGAGCAGCTTTGCCAAGAATTCTCAGACCAAGCACGAGAAGATGCAGCTGAACATCCACAACATGCGATACCTCATGCGCGTGTACCCCGACGGCACGCGGATGTCGTCCAGCAACTTCGACCCCCTTTCGTACTGGCGCCGCGGCGTCCAGATGGCCGCTCTGAACTGGCAGACGTTTGACATGGGCATGCAAGTCAACCAAGCCATGTTCGAGGGTGGCACGGATTCATCCGGATACGTCCTCAAGCCCCAGGAGCTTCGCGACATCCAGATCCTCCCTTACAACAAGGACATCGCCGAGGGCAAGAAGGAGCGGTCCGTCGTGTCATTTAGCATCGACGTCGTCTCCGCCCAGCAGCTGATGCGACCCGCAAACTTGGCCGCCAGCAAGTCGATGGACTTTTACGTCGACGTCGACGTGTTTCACACAAACGACAAGCGAAACAAGAAGGACAAGGACTTTGAGCTGAGCCACGAGCCCGACTCGCCCCTGCGGCGTCATACCGAAGTGATTCGTGAGAATGGCTTCAACCCCATGTTCAACAACGGCCAGTTCCGCTTCAAGGTCACGACCAAACACCCGGAGCTGATCTTTGTCCGCTGGTCAGTCAGGCTGTCCAGCGATGGCGAAAGCTACAGCAACAGCAGCAAGGATAGGCCCCCGATGGCCAGCTACACGGCCAAGCTCACCAATCTCAAGCAGGGATATCGCACGCTGCCTCTCCTCAACCATGGCGGTGAACAATACCTGTTCTCCAGCCTCTTTTGCAAGATTGACGTTGATCCTATTGAAAAGGTATTCATAGACGTCACTCAGCCCGTCCAAGACGGCGGCAGCAAACTAAATCGCCTGTTTGGGCGAAACAACACAAGCCCTCGGGCCACCGTCGAGAAGAGCAGCACGGAGAAGCGCAGCTTTGAGAGCAATTGAGTCCGAGTTTGGTTGATTTCCGAACACATTTTCGGCACGCTCATAATAGACTCTTTTTTTTTCTTTTTCTGTGGATGGCAATAACTACTCTCGTCACGACACGAGGGTTGTTTTATGGGAATATCGAGGCCCTCGCTTTGCCTCGTCCCCCACACCAACGCTTTACCCAATGTTGGGGGTGGGCATTTAAGCGTTGACATTTTGGCAAAAGAAAAAGGTTTTTTTTTTCACTCTCTCCCCCTCATCCTTTTTTTTTTCTGTTTTCTTTTTTATCATTCTTTTTTTTTTTTCATGAGGATTTCCCTTTCTTCATGTTCAGTATGGCGCACGGAACCAAAAGCGAAACCTAATACCCACTCACGTTCGACTTGTGGGACACGAGTAACATCTGTACTTCTCTTTTCTTCCTTGTTTCTTTCTTTCTTTCTTCCTTTTTTATGATGGAACGCAGGGACCACTACAAGTGTCCAAGGGGATACATATCCCACATTGCCATCTGGTATCCGCAGGTAAAGCGTTGCATAAGGAAAGGACACACATGAAAGGCATAACATAGACGGGATGGGCAAAGGAAATCACACTGGCTTTTTCTCTTATTTTCTATTTTTTTTTTTTGGCTTTTATGTGTTTGCGATAAATCATTTATTAGCATCCCTTTTACTGTTTGCTTTTTCTTTTTTACTTTTCTCTTCTGAGCGTCTTTTTTTTACGCCTTCAACTGAGATGAGGGTGTCACACAATATTGGTCAGGAGAAAAAAAAACAATTGGTTTTGTACAAACAAAGGATACATGTGGAGAGAGGGATCGCCAGGGATCAAGTGTGAGAATGGATTTGTTCATCGATGATTGATGCATACTGTCGTTGTGTTTTGGCTTATTAGCGTTGGCGTTGCGAAATATGTTCCGATTTTTTTCTTGGCAGATCGGGAAGGCCGGTCCAACGATACAAACACGGACAAGGGGGGAAGGGTTGGGCACCACAAGATGCTGGAGGGTCTGTCTTGCATGGAAGCACGTCTGGGGAGATGATGATGAGGGCATTTTTGATGACTGGGATTGCTTGGGGCAAGAAGAGATTTGAGGCTTATTATGCAACACATGGACTGTTGGTGCAATTACATGAAACCGACCCATTCATTGTTGAGGAGAAACATGAACTAGCATATGAATATATAAGGAAATGTGGACCCAGTTCATACCTCAAGAGGCCTCTTCTTTCTCTCATTAATGCCTGGCAGGTCGTAGAGTGAGGTGAGAAAGTTATAGCACTTTGTTTTTTTCGAGTCTGACAAGCTATGCAAAACATCTGAGGCTAGTGTAACCTGACTAACGCGTATCTTTGCTCCCCCCCCCCCCTTTTTTTTTTTTTATGAGCAGCACACGGGGCAATAGATGATGATGATCCATTCATTGATTTGATGATTTGGGCATGAGTAGAGGGACGAAATGGCAGGTTTGGGGGCCCGGGGAATAAAAAAGACAAAATCATGATGAGAGAGCTTGAATCGTTCGATTTTGAGTTTTGCGCGTAGAGGCAAGTCCGTAGCGTGATTAGAAATCGAACCTGCTACTAATATAATAAATAAATACTCTGGGCAGTGAAAAGGGGAGCTTCGGCTTCTTTCTAAGAGACAAGAATCAATCAAAATAGGTACTATGTAATTTTTTTTAAAAAAAATAATAATATTGGTTTAGTTTAGTTTACTATAAAGCCGAGGCAGAGGAGGCTTTTTTTGTTGCGAATCTTGGCGTTGCCATGGCTGGTGTTTTTGATATGTAATTTGTTCGAGATGGTGGCTTGTGCTTCTAGGCTGTGTTGAGAGAGAGAACTGAAAAAAAAAAAAGGGGGGGGGGGGTTGGGAATTAGGATTTGGGGGAGGTAAAAGGAATTGGTGTGTATGTATGTATGTATGTATGTATGTATATGTATGTATATGTATGTACGCCATAGATAGAAGTTTGTGGGTTTTTTGTGGTGTATCTTTTGGGCATTGATGTGATTTATATAGATTTATATAGGGCTTTTTTTTTTTTTTGTTGTTGTTGTTGTTGTTGCTCCTGTTGTTGCTGGTTTAATCTACCGTCACGAGGAGCAACGAGCGTTTGTTTGAAGAGGGTTTTGACGGATAAACAAACTACCAGCTCTTTTTTTTTTTTTTTTTGATTTTTTTTTTTTTTCATTGGAATGTTGAAAAGAACGTTGACGAGGCGAATTTAGCAAAAATTCACCCCCAGCGGTGTAGTTTTTTTTTTTTTTTTTTTTTTTGGTTATTGCTGCGTTTGGCTTAAGGGCGGGTGCTTCGAAACGGAGCTTTGCGGCTCTAGCGGAGTTTTTTTTTTTTTTTTTTTTTTTTTTTTTTTTTTTTGTTGCCAAAAGGTGGGGGAAGTTGAAGAAGTTGGTTGTACAGGTACAGAGTACATGCTGAGAGAGAGAGAGAGGCTGCACTAAAACATTTTATTTTTGTTTCATGTCTCTCTCTCTTTTTTTTTTTCTTTCTTTTTTTTTTTTCTTCTTTTTTTCTTCTTCTTCTTTTTTTCCCCCTCTCTTCGACGTGTACTTTTCGTTTGATTCGGCTGTTTGGGTTGTCTTTTTTTAAAGAATAAGGTGAAGAGATACGCACTCTCCCACTTACCGACGAAAAAAAAAAATTTCTTTTTACAAAAAGTTAAAAAAGAAAATCATCACGAAGCGAGATTCCCCGTCACGGGACAGAAAAAATATACCGAGGCCCCATTTTCTATTTTTCTTTTTCTTTTTCTTCTCTTCTTCTTTTTCTTTTTCATTCTCGTTTTGTTTTTTTCCCATCCGTTACCCTTGTTCGGACAAACAACTCGCAACAATGTAAGCGCTTTTACTTTCGTGTTGCCGAAAACCCATCCAACACCCTTATGGCAGCGGCGTATGTGTTAGCCAGAGTTGATGTCAACTCGCCCGCCATTGGATAAATTTATTTCTCGAGGGGAATAGACCAAAGACTCTAGAACTTGCAATTTTTTTTTTAAAAAAAATTAATTTAATTTTATTTTATTTGTAGGTTTATTATTGTTGGCCCTCTGGCACAGATTTGAGGAAAGTCAAGCAAGTTTTGCTATAACTTTTGATCAAAGGCTTTCTTATCAGGCGGCACAGAGATACTTTGAACGTTGTATTAAAAAAACCAATAAAAAAAGGAAAAGAAAGGAAAAGAAGAGAAGAGAAGAGAAGAGAAAAAGCAAGAAAAAGAAGAAAAAAAGCGGCCTTTCGCGGTCCGCGTCGGTTCGTTCTCTTTCGGCTTCCTATTCCCGGTGGCTACAACTTAGTCGCGGCGCCGGCCAAATCTTGTAAAAAAACAAAAAAAAAAAAAAAAAACACAAAGAACTCTGGGGGAGGGGAAATGACGCCATGTCCAGTTTTTTTTTTTTAGAGTTTTTTTTTTTAGAGTTTTTTTTAATTCCTCTTTCCATGGAGAAAAACGGAGCTTGGAAAAGGGAAAAAATACAGGGCAGAAGGGAAGAAGGGCTATTATTTATTACTAGAGGCAGTTTAGGTTGGCCTCAGTCAAAGAAGAGAGAGAGAAGGAGAGAGAAAGAGAGAGAGGGGGGGGGAAAGAGAAAGAGAGGGAAAGAGAGAGAGAGGGAAAGAGAGAGAGAGAGGGAAAGACAGAGAGAGAGGGAAAGAGAGAGAGAGTTTGGCCAGGACGAGGCTGAATTTTTGGTTGATGGTTGCCAAATTTATTGGGGGGGGGGGCGGATCTACAGTGCATTTGCGTTTCTTGCCTTTTCAAAGTTTTTTTCCTTTTTTAATTGGAAAGAGGGGGAGAAGAGGGGGGGAAGAGGGGGGGTGAGACAAGCAAAGAAGAAGGAAGACAAAGAAGAATGAAAAAAAGAAGAAGAAAAAGTTTAAAGAGAGAAAGAAGAGAAAAAGAAAAAAGAAAAGAAAACGAAGCCACCCCCCTCCTTCTTTGCGATTAGGCGCTGGTTGCTAAGGAATCCGAACGGCCCGTCCGAAAGTTTCTGGAGAAATTTCAAAAAAAAATAAAATAAAAAATAGGGTGGCTGTAGTAAAAAAAAAAAGGGGGGGGGAGGGGGGGGGGAGGAGAGGGAAGGAGGAGAGGGAAGGAGGAGAGAAGGGAGAGGAAAGAAGGGAGAGGAAAGAAGGAAGAATGGAAGGCGGGGGAAAAAAAAAAAAAAAGAGGGGGTACAAGATGGGCGGAAGCCGGCCAAGTACCTTTTCAAGGGCAGTACTTCCGCCTCTTCTCAGTATCGACTAGTACCATACCTTAGGTAGTACTAAGGCACATAGGTAAGGTACTAAGGGTACTTACTACCTACTACCAAGGTACCTAGTAGGTTAGTACGGGTAGGTATTAGTATAGTAAGTACCTCCTAATAAGGTGGAGAGAGGTATGTAATTGTTTTGGCAGCTCCCCAAGCTTTATTTATTTATTTATTTATCTATTTATTTATTTATTTTTAGGCCAGCCGAGGAACTTGCTCCAAGCGTTTCGTTCAAAACCAACGCGGAAAATCATCTTATCCATATCATCAAACAAGGGTGAACCCGTTCTTTGAAAGCTGGCGGCGAGGGAGCTGCCAAAAAAAATAAAATAAAAGGATTCTTTTTTTTTTTTTTTCGTTATACGGAGGGGGCGGAGGGGCGGAGGGGCGGAGGAGGGGCCAGTACCTTGGTATGCACACAAAGATACAACATAGATACAAACACACACGTAACATGACATGACCCATCGAGTCCGGTAAACTTGGAAATTTGAGTGAGCGGCAAAAAAAAAAGGGGGGAGGAGCGGATGGGCGAGCGGGAGAGCCAGAGGATCAGGGCGGAAACGACGGAAGGAGGGGGGGGGGGGATGAAGGGAGAAAAAATAGATATTGGAATGAAATTTGAAACGAAAAAACAAAAACAATGTTCGGGCATCATTTTGCTTATGAAACAAAGGGAGAGGTGTGGGGGGGGAGGCGGTACCTAGTACTTTAGCACTACGCGTCTTTGTACTTGCTAGGTTAGGTATTTTATACCTAGTACTACCCACCTACCTACGGTATTAAGGAGCACGTGTACTCCGTACGTGTACTTTGTAGGTACCCGTGCTAAAAAATAAGGTAAGCAGGCCCGGATAACGGGCTTCCGGCACACAGACTTGGCCCCGTTACGCGTAATCAGCATTGAGAAAGAAGAAGAGAGGAAATTTGAAAAAAAAAAAAAAAAGTTATTACTACACACTGCCGTGTAGGTACCTAAGGTAGTATAGTAATATATAGCTTTCTAATATATATATATATATATATATATATATATATATATATATATATATATATATATTTATTTATTTATTTTTATTATTAAATTTTTTTTTTAAAAAAAAGGGAAAAAAAAAAGGAAGCATTGGTTACTTTCCATCCCAACATTTGGAGTCGCCGCATGTTTCGGAATCTCATCAGCCTTCCTACGAATTCCCTCAAACGGACAACAGACACCCCCCCCTCCCCCCTTTTTTTTTCTCCCGTTTTCTTTTCTTCTTTCTTTTTTTCTTTCTTCTTTCTTCTTCTTCTTCTTCTTTTCCTCGTCGGCAGTCGGAAGCGCCATAATGTCCGTAACGCCAATGGGGAATACGCAAACCCGAAAAATACCCCCCCCCCCCCCCCCCCAAAAAAAAAAATAAAGGGGGGAGGGGTGGGTGGACGACAAACAAGAACAAAAAAGAACTCTTTTTTTTTTTTTTTTGTTTTTTTGTTTTTTTGTTTTTTTACAAGAATTACCATTGCGGATAATGTTTTTTTTTTTTTTTTGCACAGGGTATTAATGAGTGAGGGTTACCGAGTCCCTCATTGATGGAACGTTCAGCTTCTTTAAGTGAAGCAGCTGTCGATGCTCTAGAGGGCCACACTATAGTATAAGCGCAAATTAAGACAGCCTATACAAAGTTCATGGCTCCTTATTTTACCAAGTTAGTAGTTACAATCCACCCCCCCAATCTTGCTCTAAACCGTCCAGCTCAAGCTAAGCTATGCCAGGCCAAGCCAAAAAGATGAAGAAGAAGAAGAAAGAAGAAAAGAAGAAGAAGAAGAAAAGTAACTGCCTTCGTACCAACACGTTCCCGCTCAATTCATATACAACATGATATATGCGTGGCCTAGTATAGTAAAATGCAAAACTTCCCCCTTCTCATCAAAAGAACCGCCGCCCCTCAGCTGTCGTCCCCCCTTGGTAATCTCAAGTCTTGGACTTCTATTCTAATCTAAAAAATCCTCCATTCTTTCCGGGAAATCATTAGGATCCCTCCTTCACCTTCCCCTTTGGGTGATTTTTTTTTTTTTTTTTTTTTTTTTTTTTTACCGTTTGCCTTCTTCCAGATTCGTTTGTAGTGTAAAATATAGTAACACAGCGCAATGTAGAACAAGATTAATAAGTTACTCTCCCAGTAACAAAAGAAGAAAGTAAAGATGGCACGTTCATATCGAAATTAAAAAAAAGAAAAAGAAAAAGAAAGGAAAAAGAAAACAAGAAAAGAAAGAAAACAAGAGAAAACGAAAACGAAAAAAAAAAAGAAAAAAAAACCCCCCCTGACAAGGGGAAGAGAAAAGGGCTCGCTCTTCAATCCACCCCATCGTCATTCAGCTCGGCGCTTGGGCTCACCATTGGCCCGCTGTTGCCGCTGCCGGCGCTCTGTGGGCTGCCCTGGCGAAGCATTCCGCTCGCGCCGCCGCGGCCCCAAGCCCGTGTGTTCGTCACCACGCTCATGGCCACCCGTTCAGCTTCGAGCCGGTTGGCGGCCGCCTGTGCGCTGGCGTTGACGCTGGCCGGCCTCTGCTCCTCGTCATCCGTGTCCAGCAAATCATCCTCCGGTGGCGCCGCGCGGCCTCGCGGGCTTAGCCTTTGCATGGGCACGTCCTGCGACCCATCGGCGTACAGATTCGGGTCTCTACCCAGAATGCGGTCCGCCTTGCTCGGGCCCCTTCTCATGCCGCCGTTGGCCGTACCGAGGGGTCCACGGCCGTGGTAGTTGCCCGTGACGTCCGCCGTCGACGATGGGATATCCTCTCCGTACCCCCAGCCCGCGTTAATCTCCCGCTGCCGCTGCCGCTGCCGCTCGTCCCTCAGCCTCTCGCGTTCCGAGACCCATCGCGGGCTGGCCTCCCAGCTCCAGCCATCTCCGGTCGTGTTACAGATCGGCAAAGCCCACAGGAAAGGGGTCGGCCCCAGGAGGTGCAGCAGGTTTCGTCTCCAGCCGAGGTCGAACGCGTTGGGCAGCTTCTCCGAGTCCTGCTCGTCGAGATACTCCTCGTAGCGCTTGCGGCTCTGGTACCGTTCCAGCTCCTCGCGCGACATCTGGACGCGGGGCATTGGCTCCTGCGCACGCCGCTCCTCGCCCTCCTCCCGATGGGTGATGCCCGGCAGCGCCGTCGCGTGGAAGTCGACAAACTGCCGCGCCTGCGGGATCCCGCTGGCGAGGCCCTGCGCTTGGTGCAGCGTCCGCTTCACCGTTGACAGGTACCTCGTCTTCTCCAGGCACTCAATCGTCGTCTGGTTTCTGCACGACAACATGATGTGCCACGTCGTGAACGCGCCAACCACGAGCCCGATGATGCCGCTCATGACCGCCAGCATGATGAAGTTGACGGGCAGCAGCGTGTCCAGATACTTGGAGTCGTCCATCACTTCCGTCCAGAACCAAGTGCCGCTGACCGCAAAGCTGTAGAAGCAAAACACGGTGGTGTACACCAGGAACAGGATGAAGGGCTTGTAGTTGCGCAGCCCGATGCACGTAGCCAGCCAGGGGCAGTGGTGGTCCATCTTGAGGACGCATCGGCGGCACGTCGAGCAGTGGTGCGTGCGGTCCGGCTTGCGGGCCTGGCATTTCTTGCAGAACCGGACCTCGCCATTGCTCTTGACCGTGAAGGACGTCGCCGCCCGGTTCTGGCCGCCGCCGCTCGTCGGGAGAAGGCCGTAGCCGTCGGCGTTTGTCGTCGATCCGGGATCCGTGAAGACGGCCGTCGTGTAGGACCAGTTGAGCATCAGGTAGAGCGCGACGCCGACGGCCGAAGATGTCGAGCCTGCGCGTACACCAGCCGGCGCCAGATTCGTGTCAGCAGCCGTGCCAGGGACAAGACAAACAAACATACACACAAAAAAAAAAGAAAAAAAAAAGACCTGTGCAAAACAACGACGGCCGCCCGCTCTCTCTCTCCACCTTGTTTGCCCCCTTTTTTTTTTCCCTCCTTCTTTAAACTTTCCACCTACCTATCCAGCGGCTCTTCTCAGTCTCCTGGCCAATCCTCACCACCACCCAGCACGCCCACGACGTCAAGCTGTAGACAAACGCCAACGGCAAGTATCTGGCCGTCGTGCAACAAGCGCGCTCCATCCTGCGCGCCCAACGGAACGCCATACTGGGACTGTCGCCTGACGGCTCGTCTTCCATTAAAACAGCCGCAAGCCCGAGTCCGACCCCTCCTGTTGTTTGGCCCTGCCTTGTTCCCCTTCCGTCGTGTGTGTGTGTACGTTTGCGGCTTTGGCGGCGTTGGCCCCGTTTCGTCCGTTCTCTCCGTGGTCCGAAATGTCAGCGTTGCAATGGACATTCAACCATCGGGCTCGGCGATCGAGATTGGCTGCGGTGTGTCGACTCGCACATTTGACGTTCCGGGCAGCGCGGCTGATTTGCCTCTCGAACTGAACCAATCTGGCCAGCTGACACTGAGCAAATCCCGGGGGAGACGTTCGATTCCGAGGGAATTCGTGTACCTGTTGATAGAAGCTTAGGTCATCCAGGGGCGCCAGCGCGGCCAGCCTTTTGATTTCGGGACATGTCCCGAGTCGCCGGCCGACACGCTTTACCCCGTAGGGCTGGCTGCTCACGCGCATCTCCCCAAGCGCCAAATTGCGGCACCGCTACCCTACAACATATCTTTGCGTGTCAACGTTTCCGTCTCTTTACCGGCCGACAAGCCAAAAGCCCGATAATGCCATCTGGGAGTTTCGCGATGCTGCCAAATGCTTCAACCAACAGAATCGACTTGAAAGATTTGTTTGTTATTCTCATCAGGCTAATTACGGTCGCGCGTCTTGGGCGTCAACTATGACCGGGCCTGAGCCCTAAGAGTGATATATAATGGAGACAAAAAGTACAAAAAAAGTCAAGGTATTCGGAATATTTGGCCGGCTCTCCGATACGGCGAAATCCTCATCGCAGCGCAAAGCGCCGTCATCGTACTTACCAGTAGACTTTTCGGGGCTCGGAATCTATCGGATATTTCATCTTCTCCTTAATGGCCCCTCCACGGAGCCTCTGCTTCGCCTGCTCCGAAGTCTTGAAGAGAATGCTTCCATCTTGGTACCGAGTTCTCTCGATATCGACAATGCCTGCCGTCAGCTGGTCCATGAAAGTTTCGTAATGAGCAGTATCCTGGATGCGGCACTTGGAGCCCCTTGCCTCGGTGTGCGAAGTGACGCCGGTCAAAGTCTTGAAAACCTTGAGGCAGCACGGGCATCTATATGTTGTATTTCCATGAACTGGCGATCGGAGGTGGCTAATAAGGCCGCCCGCCGTCTTGAATGTTTTCCTATGCGACGTCAGTGAATGCTGCCCATGATCGGATCCGCATCGTAAAGGAGAAGCATGCGTACCTGCATAGGCTTTTTGGGCAGTTGAATTTCTCCGTGATGGAGCAGTAAAAACTAGCCGCATTGAAAGATGGATTGCTCGGGTCGTCAGGATCCATACCTGCGGGGACGGTTGTCACGACCGGCTTGGATGCTGGCGGGGGCGAAAACTCAATCAAATCTGGGGTTTCATAATCCCCATCAAAGAAGGTTGCCACATCCGCCTTGATGGCTGGTTGGAAAGGAGGTTGTTGAATTGAATCTAGCGGCTTGCTTTTCTTACCATGCTTGCCGTCGGACATGCTTGATGTGATCGCCTCAACAGCACCATTCGTGGCCGTCAGGGTCGGAAATTGTTCCCAAGCCATCCCGATAGAGGTTGCATTCTCCTCGGCGTACCAGCCCGAGGCTGAGCTTCTCGAATGGGTCGACGGCATATACTTCATGTAGTTTCCCTTGACGGACTCTTGAGTTAGTTGCTCCAAGCGTCTGGGAAACTCAAGCTTCTCCTCCCGGAGTTCATCGAGAACGGAAATGTCGATGCGAGCGCAAAAGCCTCGTTCGATGTGGCTCATCAGAGCACCTAGGCGTTTAAACGGACCGCGCCCACAGCCGGGGCAGTCGAGATTCTGCTCAAGGGGGTGTTCCTACTTTTGCGTTAGAAGGAAGCGTCTTTCAGAAAAGGTATTGTTTGGTGCCCGTGTCTGAACCAACCATTTGCATATGCCGCATTTCTCCCGCCAGCGTTTGGAAATCACGCCCACAGACTTTGCAGTAGATATGATCTTCCTGGTTGTCATTCCGAGTCTGCTCTTTGTGCTTCATCAAGTCGTCCCAGTGCGAGAAGGGTTTGTGGCAATGCTTGCAGTGCCAAGGGCCATCGGGGAAAGGATCAACAGAGGCCATACTTGCCGCGGAATCGGGATAGCGAAGGTATTTATTTATCACGACGGAGCCTGGGACTCGCAACGATGGTTTCAAGCGAGATGAATAGGCTGAGAATCGCCTGAATTTCGTGAATCTGAGGCGCTGAGGAGATTTGAGTTGCAAAAGAGTAAGAGATTGGAAAAGAAAAAAAAAGTTCTTTTTTAAAAAAAAAGGGAAGGATGTGTTGATCAGGAATCAAGCAGATGGCCTTAGGCATGCAGCCTTGGAATCAAAACCGGCGTGCAAAGGAAGGCGCGGTGTGAATCACGGTGCAAAGGGAAGGCATCGATATTTAGGCACCTTAACGGCTACGAAGAGACAGTCAATGGCCTCGAGCAGCAGCATTGCTGGCTAAAGAAGAGGCAAAAAAAAAGAAAAAGAAAAAGAACAGAAGAAAAAAAAAGGAAAAAAAAAAAGGAAAAGAAAAAAGGAAAAAAAAAAATTGATATAAATCGTCGTTTCTGTACACTGACAATCCCGCCCCTTTTTTTTATTTTATTTTTTTTTTATTTTTTATGTGTGTGTATGTCCAATTTGCAGTTCATCACAGCAGAAAACTTGATTGCGCAAGAGAGATACATCAGGTTGGGGCTTATGTCTTTTTTTCTTTTTTCTTTTTTCTTTTTTCTTTTTTCTTTTTTTTTTTTTTTTTGACTTCAGAGCTATGAGAAACCCCAACGCCCCCCTCCCTACTCTTCGTCGTCTTCTAATTCACCATAGCCGTCCTCGTCGTCGTCGTCTCCTTCAAAGGACGCACGCCCCATCCCTCGTTCCTCTTCAGAGCCGTTGTCGTTTTCGTCATCATCGTCATCGCTAGCAGCTTCAGAGTCCTCGCTTTGGGAGTCCATTCTGCCAAGTATGCTGGCCGCCTCTGCATCCGCATCCGCATCCGCATCCGCATCCGCGTCGTGAGACGTGACAGCAGACCGTTCTTCCACGTCTGCATATCGTCTTCTGGTTCGGGGACGCACCCTTACGTTGTATACTTGACTCTTCTTCTTCGACGGCTCCCGGCCTCGAAGCTGCGTGAGCTCTTCATTCGTTAGATGCAAATTGGGCAGCGGCAGGTGAAAGGTGGCCGAGGTAGACCGAACAGGGGTCTGGTTTCCGCACTGCAGCGTGGGGGCGAAATCCTCCTTGGTGAGTTGCCGACCAAACTGGATGGCCACGAGCTTCGTCTTCATGATGGCCTTGACTTTTGCCCACAGGCCTCCGTGGTACCATCCGCTGCTGACGTCCCACGTCGGACGCACCTCTGCATTGTCCAGGAGCTCGCGGAGCAAAGGGTCCGTGATGTCACACACCTGCCACACCTTGCCGTCCGTGTGGTATGTCTCTCCGTCGAACATGTGGCTGGCTGACAGCTCTTGTACAAATTCCCTCGTCCGGCCCATCTGGGCTCTCCGTAGGGACTGCCACGTCTGGTCCTTCCGAGCGCGCTTCTGCTTGGGGAGCTTGAACATGAGGGTTTGGTAAATGCGATACTTAGGGTCGGTCCTGGGGTCGATCCCGTATGGGACCACCCCGTCTCTCCATGGTCCGCCCTTGAACTGGTAAGCCGCATAGTTGAGATACTTTTTCAGCTCGTTCCAGTTTCGAAGCTTGCCGGCAAGGTGGTTCAGCAGAGAGCGCCGGGTCCAGACCGGGCGATCTTCAAATGCCTCTTCGAGCTGAGCAATCACTTCCACCATGCGTGGATCCATCATGTCTGGCGGGATCTGGGGGCCGGCAGGGGCAGGATCCTCTGTCCCTATGAAGTGACCGACTTGCTTGACTGCGGTGGTATTGACGGTCCCGCCGTCCTCCGTCAGGCGGACGTATGGATTCTGCGAATAAAAGTAGTTGAATGGCAAGCTCATGTGAGTGAAGATGGGCGGTGGTATTATGTCTACGTTCGAGCCTTGGTCGATGCCGGGAGTGAACTTGAACCCCTTCATCCTCTCAACTGTGTGGTCAACGGTCAATACAAGATCGATCGGCACGGGGTGAAGCAAACTCGCGAGAGCCATACCATCTCCAGGCAGTACCTGACTGACAAATCTCTGCGCAAACGACGACTTGTCCATGTCCCAGTAAAAGTCGGCCAGACCCCTGAAGCGATGAGTGTGCTTGATGAGGCCCACGGCCTCGACGTGATATCCGTCGACGTTGTCCGCCAGCTTGCGCCTCAAAAGCCTCGGGTCATCGAGGCGTGCTATGGACTGGACATTTCCCGATGCTGGGGACGAGGCGTCGATGCCCTGGAACTCTACATCTCCTTGCCAGGGCTCGTCCGATCCGCGCTTGCGCTTCCTCCCAGTTCGCTTGGGGACCGTGACTTTGAGGACGATGTTGTGAGACCTGGCGTTATGTGACATGATGGGCGGGCAAAAGGGCTCCTCTGGGTTTATGTACAATGGAATCGAGTTTCTCAGGGGATCCAGGACCTATAACATGGGGTTGCTCATGAGCAAGCAGACCAAATCAAGACGCGACACATCTACGCGCACAACGAGCCATGGCCTTCGTGGCTTTGCACTTACATGCCTGAGAGACGGTACCCTGCCAAAGGCCCTGACGGCTCGGTCGATATTTTCGACGACGGCCGGGATCTCAACGGCCGTGAGCTCCCTCCGCGGCACGGCATATCGGGGGGCGCCATCCTCACGGCGGGAGTCGAACAGTGCGCTTCTCGCGATGCCTCGTGAGCTGGGGCTCCCCACGTCCTGCCATTGACGGGGCCCATCCATCGCTACTGGCAAATGGGCTCAATTCTTTTGTCGGCGTTGAAGCTTGGCTCAACAGGTTACAGATGGGGGCATCGCTGGCAAAAGCAAGCCCTTGGGGCGGGCTGGATGCTGCCAATTTTTTTTTTTTTTTTTTAAAAAAAATTAATTTTCTTTTTAATTTTTTTTTTAAAAAAATCTTCCGAGCTTGTGTTTGCTGAAAACTTGTGTGAATCAACGACGGCTGCAGCTGGAATGGGGTGTGATACAGTGCGTCACAGGGGCACGGCGCACCGTGACGCCGCAGCCGCTAAAGGAGACCCCGGGTTAGGAGGTACGTAATTTACGCATCACGCGCTTGCTGGGGCGGTGGTTGAAACCTGGCACTCTGCACTTCCGATTGGCCAGCGGCAGTGCACAATCCCGACCACTGCTGCCGCATCTTCACAGTGCCCATCGGCATACCACACCGTGCGCGGCCCTGTCTGCCGTTCTGGGAGCTCGGACATGCCCAGGTCGAGAGCCGCCTGAGATTTGCAGGAATCCGAAAGGTGTGCTGCCCATCGAACTTTTTGCGCGCGCTTCTGCAGATTCGAACTTTGCCTTGAGCTGGCCGTTGTCACGTTCTCTCTCTGTCCTGTCCGCGCCTTTTTTTTTTTTTTTTAATTTTAATTTTTTTTTAATTTTTTTTTTCTTTTGCCGCTGCTTCGACCCCCCCCCCCCCTCTGTGTTGCGCTTCAGCCCAGCGCAGCTCCGCGCTACGGGTCGAGCAACTTTAGTGCCCCAGGTAATGAGATTGGCCCCTACAGCGCCACGAGACCTCCACTGTACGGATCGCTGAACAAGCACCCGGCAGGGCTCTCTTGGGTACGGGCAGGCAGACGGCAGCTTTCAGCTTCCATATTCAAGCAACATCTCAGCAACAGCAAACTCCCCCCCCCGCGTCAACGCCTCATTGAGACGGCCAACCTCCAAATCTGCTGGGCCGTCCGTTTGCCGGCTCCTTGTGATCTGATCTCGACGCCGCAGCCAACATCCAGCCCGCTGCTGACGCTCTCTTGCCTGTTCTTTTATCTCCCATCTCTGCCAGCAGCACCTCCTTCGATCTCTCCCCTCGGGGCGACGCCACCATCCGACAACGAAAACAACACTGGCCATCGCCTCTCGACGCCGACGCCGCGCGACCGGCCGACAATTGGCCACTCTCGCTGAGCGCTTCTGAAGCCTGCGCCAGGCTTGGACTGTCCCCGTCCCCCAAATCCTGCTCCTTGGCCGTCGGTTGACCAGATTGGCGCCCCCCCTGCTTCTTGCTCTCTTGGACCAGCTCCCTGTGGCCCGCGATCCTGCGTCGAACGACAACTCGGCCAGGCCCTTCCGACCCCCCCCCCCCCAAAAAAAAAAGAAACCGGAAAAAAAGAAAAAAGAAAAAAAGGGAAAAAAAAAGGAAAAAAAGTCAAACTTACGCAGACGTCGAGATCAGCAGGGCCATCGCCTCTCCCAACACGCGCCTTCGTGGTCCGACGACGCCGTTTCCCCCTCCCGGGCACAGCAGGCGTTGCCCCCCTTCGCCCGCCTAGGCTCGCCTCACACCTCCGCTCCGCATCCCGACTGTGTTGCCTTGCTACCCCACTGCGGCTACGGAGTTGGCTGGACGGCCTCCGGTTTTTGATATCATTATCCCTGAGCAAGATTGAGATAAGCTTTGCGAGTCAAGATGAAGCGATTCAGCCAGAGAGTTGTGAGTCCCAATCTCCCCTCCCTCACGCCCGCCGCGCGCTCCAGGCGCTCTCGGCACTCCCCCTTCTGTCTAGCTGGCAGCAGCGGCTGATGCAGGTTGCCGCCTCCCCCCTCGGTTTAGCTCTCGCGAGGCAAAGATGCCACAAAGTCCTCCAAGAAGAATAAGGATTCCAAGGACGGAACTTCGTCTCCCTCGTCGCGAGATTCCAACCAGTCTCCGGTGCTGACCCCTTCGTCCTCGACATCGACCCTGAACGATCTACGTAACAAGCCGCTGCCGCCAAACTCTGGCCATGGAGGCGATCATGGCGGTGCCGGCCAGCCTTCGGGCCTTTCTGGTGCTGCTCAGCAGGGCCACGCCGACCGATTTGGGCCGATGGGCAACGTTGGTAATGCTAACGGCGCCAATTCCGGTGGCAGAGGACCTCCGACTGTCGTCATCAGCCCGACCCCAGGTGTAAGTTTACATATATTATATATATTACAGTTTTTCCCTTCCGGCAATCCGTGGCCGAGTGCCCACGGCTTTGATGTTAACTTTCCTTTCCTTTCTAGCACATACCCCCCCCTGGGGCCACAGAGACGATGCCTCACGAGTTGGCACCCCCGAAGCCTGGCCAGAAGTCTCTCATGATCAACCGCATGGATAACCGGGATGCTATCCCAGAAGGCCTGAGGACGCCCAAGCGACAGCACTCGTCCCGATTTGACATTTCTGCCCACCGCGAGTTGGAGAAGCTCCCGGGCTTCCACGAGGTACCGCCTAACAGGCGCCAGGAGCTGTTCATGCAAAAGATTGATCAGTGCAATGTCATCTTTGACTTTAACGACGCTAGTGGTGACATGAAGGCCAAGGAGATCAAGCGACTGGCTCTTCACGAGCTCCTGGACTATGTTGCCAACAACAGGCAAGTCATCACCGAACCCATGTACCCCAGGGTCGTCGAGATGTTCAGCAAGAATCTGTTTCGACCAATCCCGCCCCCATTGAACCCCCAAGGCGAGGCATTCGATCCGGAGGAGGACGAGCCCGTCTTGGAGGTCGCTTGGCCGCATATCCAGGTCGTTTACGAGTTTTTCTTGCGCTTCATCGAAAGCCAGGATTTCAACACAAACATTGCCAAGGCATACATCGACCACAGCTTCGTGCTTCAGCTGCTGGATCTCTTTGACTCTGAAGATCCCCGCGAGCGGGACTTCTTGAAGACCACCCTCCACCGCATCTACGGCAAGTTCCTCAACCTCCGGTCATTCATCCGACGATCGATCAACAACGTCTTCTTCCAATTCACCTACGAGACCGAGAGGTTCAACGGCATCGCAGAGCTTCTGGAAATCCTGGGCTCCATCATCAATGGTTTCGCCTTGCCTCTGAAGGAGGAGCACAAGATCTTCTTGACCCGCGTCTTACTTCCCTTGCACAAGCCCAAGAGCTTGAGCATGTACCACCCTCAGCTCGCTTATTGCATCGTTCAGTTTCTGGAAAAGGACGCATCTCTCACCGAGGACGTAAGGGCGACCCCCTCTATGTCGTTTCTTTCTACTTCTTTTTTCTTTCCCCGTTGCCAGCATACTGACGAACAACTTTGATAGGTGGTTCTCGGGCTGTTGCGCTACTGGCCAAAGGTTAACAGCACAAAGGAGGTCATGTTCTTGAACGAGGTTGAGGACATTTTTGAGGTCATGGACCCGGCCGAATTCGCCAAGGTCCAGGAGCCGTTGTTCCACCAGCTTGCCAAATCCGTGGCCAGCCCTCACTTCCAGGTTGCCGAGCGTGCATTGTATTTCTGGAACAATGAATACTTCTGCAATCTCGTGAGTGATAATGTGGAAATCATTCTCCCCATCATGTTTGCCCCTCTTTACGAAAACTCAAAGGGCCACTGGAATAGGTATGTCGACCACTGCTTGCCGGTATAAGGCTTTTCGTGGGCTAATGCGCAGCAGAACGATTCACGGCATGGTTTACAATGCCATGAAGCTCTTCATGGAGATCAACCCTCAACTCTTTGATGATTGCTCTCACGACTACACGGAGCAGCAGAACAGCGCGGCAGCTCGAGAAGCGTTGCGGGAGCGAAAGTGGGCCGCTTTATCCCAACAAGCAGACGAGCGGAGGGCCTCACTGGGGCTGGGCCATGCTGAGGCCCCGGCTAGAGCTCAAGGAGGAACCCTCCCACGAGTCGACGAAGTTGATCCCGTCACCGAGGATAACCAGAAACGCCTCGACTCGCTAAGGCTTCAAGATGCCGCCGGACGACAACAAAACACCCATGAGCGACAAAGCTCTGTCGGGTCCACCCGAAGCAGATAGCCTCTGCGTTGATCAATGAGTTCTTTCTCCCTGCGAGGCTTTTTTTTTTTTTTTTTTTTTTTTTTCCTTTTCTTAGCCAATGTTCTATGTTCTTGATCCACAGTCCATCCGATGATCTTCCATTCCCGCTTCTCTCTATTCTTAGCGGAATGTTTGCTTTGACATACGAGATTCCGTTTTGGGACTCGTTAGAAAAATCTGATGTTGCGATGCAGGGGTGGGGGGGGTGGGGGTATGAACTACTTCGTAGGTAGCATACGGGGGGAGGTTTTTTTTTTTTTTTTTTTTTTTTTTTTGGATGGCAGATCAACGTCGGAACTGGGGCTATCATGAATTGCTTCATAGGATCGCGAAGGGGCTGTGGCTCAAGTAATGATGATGATTCATCTTTTCCCCCCCCCCTTCCTTCTTTTCGTCCTTTTCTGCATAGGCAGACTTGCAAAACACCGATATTGAGCAGGATTCATTGTACGACGGGGGGTCGATCCAATTATTATTATTATTATTATTTTTTACAGGTTTTTTTTTTCTGTTTTTTTTTTTTTTTTTTTGCAAGGGCCGCCAAAACACACAAAAAAGAGGAGCTTCTACAACGTGCCTTTGAACGTGGATGCAGAAGAGGAAGAGGAAGAGTGAACAAAAAAAAAAAAAAAAAAAAAAAAAAGGGGGAGTGTTTGGGCTATAGATTGCCAAGGTATATTAAGGGGGGAGGGATGAAGAAAAGGGCTTATGTTGGTAGAAAGCGGTTGCATTTTCCATGTTCAGGAGAGAGGAAAAGACGGCAGAGATTGGGTTTTCTTTGTTCTTGTTCTTGTTCTTGTTCTTTTTCTCTTTCTCTTTCCTTTTTTTTTTCTCTATCCGGCGACGGGCGATGCCCATGCGGTGGGTTTGGTTGGTTGCCGTGGGAGAGGGAAGGGAAATGCGTGTGCGTGTTTGTGTGTACTTTTGACTCGGATAGACTATCTGCTTTTTTCCCCTTTTCTCTTATATTTGAATTCTTATCTTCATGGACTGCGTAGCTTCAAGTGATTGTGTGATGTTTCTCATGGGCCATGTGTACCGTGATCGCAGCTAAACAGTAACCAACCATTCCATCACGCCCGGCCTCTATTGGGTTCAGTTCAGAACGCAAGTTACTTCTAGCAGTACAGTCTTTGCGGCCTACAAGCAGCCTTCAACCCATGATTCAAGTCTATGTAGTACAGAAAAAAAAAAAAAAAAAAAAAAACTCGAGACAAGTGTCTAAAAAAAAAAAAAAAAAAAAAAACCTGCACAGTAAAGTGGTATCTTCAGAATGAGATTGGCAATCAATATTGCCCTCGATAGCCACCGCGGCCATACCCGCCTCTTCCACGGCCCCTGTAGCCGCCATTGCCACGTCCATACTGATTGTTGTGCAGCTGCGGTGGCTGAGGCGGCGGGGCTATAGAGCCTGCAGGGAGCTGATTCATGTTCATGAAATGAGCCACCATGTCGAGAGGAAGAAGGGGAGGAGGCACCCAGCCATCTGGAGGCACCCAGCCGTCTGGAGGGGCGCTAAACGGAAGAGGAGGCGCTGTACCAGACGACCACTGCTGTGGAAATCCTGCTAGATTCAGAGACGTCGGAAGTTGTGAATTCGGATATGGAAATCCCGCAGCGTTAGGAGGAGGGGGAGGAGGAGGAGGAGGAGGCGGCGGTGGCGGCGGAAATGGCACGGTAGGAGGCTGAGAATGCCGATCATCATACTGGCGTGGCCGTGAGCGAAACCTCGAGTCAGGTCGCTCGGTGCTGCCATATCTTGCTTGTGGACTTCGACTTCGACTTCGACTTCGACTTCGACTTTGGCTGCCACGGCCACGGCTGCGACTGCGGCTGCGGCTCCGGCTGCGGCTCCGGCTCCGGCTGTTGCGGCTGTAGCTGTAGCTGTGGTTTCGATTGCGGCTGTTGCTGCGGCTGCGACTGCGGCTGCGGCTGCGGCTGCGGCTGTAGGACCGCTCTCTTTGGCGACTGCGACTTCTAGACCGGGACGAAAGCCTAGGTCGCTTGAACGAAGGCGGGGACGAAGTCCGTGATCGATCCAGAGAAAAACTCCTTGACCTTGACCTTGGCCGCGACTTGGATGCAGACTGCGAGTGGTTTGCAGATGGCTTTGCGGACTTGTTCAGCCTTTCCCTCATGCGCTCGCAAAACTGGCGTGACCAGCCATAGTAGCTCTCTCCTCCAACTGGATCGCCTGTGATTTCGTCGAGGATCACACGCTCGCCCAGCTCACTAAGCCCTACATGCGGGTCGTCATTCGGCTCGCTGTCCTTGGAGTAAATGTAGTCTGCATCTTTCAGCAGCACCTTGACGGCATCCACGACCCGCTTGTCCGCGGGGCCTGCCGCCAGTTGAATGGGGCGGACCTGATCGGGAATCATGGGCCTGGAGGAGTTTGGGGTGATGTGAGGCAGCCATGTGGCAGCCGGCAGATCGTACCATGGGGTGGAGGCGTCCCCGTGGAAGGAAGGCAGAACGTATGGCGCATCCTTTGCGAGCTTCAGCGAGCTCTCCGAAGGCTCGATGTTTTGGGCAGCAATCTCAGCAGAGCCCTTGGCGAGAGCCGAGCGGAGCTTGGTTACCAGCTCGGGTGAGAAGTACGCCTTTTCCTCCCACAAATCGATCAGGCCACCAAGCTTCGTCTTGTGCTTGGGGCAGTTGTCGAAAGCGGCTGCGTTCCCAAGCATTGTGGGCAGGACTCCGGCCAGTGCCCCTCCGAGCCTGCTGTTGCTCTGGCGTACAATCTCGTGGAAAAGGACGTCATTGGCAATATAGAGGAGGTGCAGCCTCCGCCTCTTGGTGCTAGGGCGCTTCCCATCATTCTCCACGGCTAGATTCTTTGACAAGACGGCCCAGAACTTGCCCAGCGCTGTGCAGCGCGCGGTGGAAGGGACAATGTTGTCGACTATCCAAGCCTTGCATTTCTACCCAGGGGAAATTTAGCAAATGTGAGCGCGGATGTGACAAAATGCTTGCGAGCAATGAGTCAAACCTGAACGTTCTGGCGGGAGCACTGGATGATGGCGTTGTCTAGCAGCGAGAAGAAGTCGTCTACCGCGGCGCGGTTCAGCGAGACCGGGTCAGCGCGGAAGAGAGTCGCCGACAGTGTCGCCTTGGTAATGGCCAGCTCGGGAGAAGCCATCGCGGGCGAAGAGAAAGGCGGGCCCCGGAAAAGGGTGCGAAGAGCTGCTCTCCCAGAAAGCCCAGGAAACAGAGACGTGGTTGGACGAAGGAAGAAGCTTGGAGTTGATTATTCTTGGCGCGAGAGTTTGTCGCAAATGCCGGGAAAACTACGGAAGTTGCTGCTCACCTCTGCTCCTATGCTGTATGCAGCTTGGGAGAGAGAGAGAGAGCTGTTCCGAAGCTCGCGATGGAATGAGCTTTAAAAAAATTAATAATAAAAAAAGCAAAGAAAAAAGAAGAAGCAGAAGAAGCTCTGGTGGAACGCAAACACGCAGGTGATGACGGCTCTACGGGTTCTCTAACTTGGTGATGCTGGATTGCGAAAGCAAAACTGCCTCGGCCTACGTTGCAGAAGCTGCCAAGTTTATCCAGAACCATTGAGAGAGAAAAGGCCCTCAATGCCCGAAATTAGCTCGTCCTGCCACTTTGAAATCCTGTACTTATCAACCCTCCTTTTCCATTGAGAAATTTTCTTTTGCATCGAGTTGAGATTCGAGAATGGATGTGCGCTGACCAGAGAGTTGTGGCGCGAAGACTACCTAATACAATATACAACCCTGCTGAGGGCATTTTATTTTACACCATAGTCAATGTACAAACAAGGGCTCGCATGAACTCCAATAAGATCAACCTTTCCCCCCCTTTTTTTTTCGTGTGCGTGTGCGTGTGTGTGTGTGTGTGTGCGTGTGTGTTTCCTCCTCCTTCGTCTTCGTCTTCTTCTTCGTCTTCTTCTTCTTTATGGGGAGGGACCCCCCTCTTTGCCTTTTCTAACTAAAACGATCCCCTTTACGAGTGCGATACGGCGCATCACTCTCGTATTTGCTTTTCTCGGCTACTCGCTGCGACTCCGTGGCGGGCGCATGTCTTGTTGCCGCGGGATCGTTGCTGGCTTCCTGGCTCGGCGAGCCGGCATTGTCGGTCCTTGCAGGGCCACCGTTGTTCGCTCCAGTGCTTGGGGCAACCGAAGCAGCCTCGAATTCCAAGGCCTTGTTGGCTGCCGTCTTCTGGCGGTGCGCTTCGAGTTTGGCTTGGCGATCAGCTCGGATCTGCTGCTTGGCGAAATAGTATGCACCGCCACCGGCTACCATGACATATCAGCTGAGGCAATCGGCAAAAAAAGGGGAACTTTGTTTTGATTTGCCCACCGACGCAGAGGGAGCCCCAT
Organism: Trichoderma cornu-damae; assembly: GCA_020631695.1. Classification (NCBI taxonomy): domain Eukaryota; kingdom Fungi; phylum Ascomycota; class Sordariomycetes; order Hypocreales; family Hypocreaceae; genus Trichoderma; species Trichoderma cornu-damae. Next base: position 5,775,479 of record CM036087.1, read on the forward strand.
CCAAGCCTAGGGAGAAGAAGAGGGAGAAGGGCCTTTTGTCAGCAACGACGACGACGATTCCCGCGAGTGGTGTGGCAAAGGGAGGCAGTACCAGAAAGATTTCACCTGAACGACCAAAAAGTCAGTGCTTGCTGCCCCCGATTGCGAAGAGAAGCCGAGAGGCACCTACAGTGTTCATTGTGGCGGTACAGGCGTTATTGCGGTGATTTCAGGAGCCTTGCCAAATATCACGGCAGTGGAGACGGGGGGAAGATGGGAGGGGGGGGGGGGGAAGTTGATGCTGGAACAAAAGAAAAAGCCAAGTCGTCGGATCAAAAGCTTAGCAGGCAGTGATGCAGATGTACGGGCAATTGGCCTACGGGGGGGGGGGGGGGGGGGGTTTTTGCGGGCCAAGAACCGCTTGCGCGACCGGCTGGCGGCTCTCCCAAGAGAGGCGTTCACGGGATCCCCTCAGGCGGTTACAGAGCCCTGAAGGACCAATTTTAGCGCTCAGACGACGCCTAGCGGTTGGGGGGGGGGGGGGGAACACGGGCGCCATCATTCACACTGTACCGGGGCACTCCCTGCCGAGATCTAATTTACAGTGCTAAATTAAAAAGTTCCGTTTTCTGGATAATGACATAGATCATCCAGGCCAAAACCTTGGGGCGGTTCCAAAGACACGCAAGCGCCTCAGCAAAACTCGGAAGCTTTTCAACCACCAGGACAGCTGGAGAACCTCCTCCTCCCCCCCCCCCCCCCCCTTTTTTTTTTCTCCCTCTCTCTCTTTCTCCTTGCTTCTCTTGTATATTTGGAGAATTTGAGTTCTTCACCTGCTTGCCGACAAACTCTCCGGCTGGTACCAGAATGCCCGAGTGCCCTCAGCAAGGCTGCATCTCACGCTCCCAATAGTCGAATTCCAGCTCGTCACCGCGATCCCCCTCGGCCCCTCTCTCCCTTCGAAATAGACCGCACCGATCTTCACGCCAATTTTTTTTGTCTTTCTTTCTTTTCCTATCCTTGGGGGCCGCTTGCCCTTGTGCTCTACGAGAGACGTGGTTCCATCTCTTGATGCGCGTATGATCTATTAGGAGAAACACCAAGCCGTGGGTGTAATGGGTAGTCTTGCCCAGAACCCCACCGTTCAGGAATCATGTCTTCCCCCAGCATAGACCAGACAGAAAGCAGCGGGCCTGATGGCTCTTCCATCGTGAGTTCTCCCTCTTATCGTGGGAAGCCATAATACTCATCCTATATCCTCTCTACTAGAGGCCCGTCTCCTCCCTCCTTGCCCGATTTGAGAATATGAACAAGGCCAATCCGCAATCGCAATCGCAATCGCAGCCTGCCGCCGCCGCCGCCTCCGCTGCTCCTCCTCCTCCTCCTCCTCCTCCTCAGTCGCGAAACGTCTCGCCGGGGTCAAAGCCCGATCGATTGAGGAATCTCAAGACGCCGCAAGAGGCTACATCTAGTTCTGCCTCTCCAATCACTCCCGCCAAACCGTCGAATCTGAAGGACCGAGCCTTTGCAACGGCTTCACCCATAAGCCGAGACAGAGGGGCACCGATGCCACCGCCTCCTCTCTCTACACGGCCCCCTCTCGTTGCGGCAAAACCTCAAACGTTACCCATTCACCCGCCCGCAGTTACGGTTCAGCCTCCTCAATCCCCCCCCAAAGGCGGCGCGGTGAATATCGCTCCGGGGGAGCAGTCGCCGTTCCTGGACCCCGTTGCCGTCTCCGCCTCTGTTACGCCCAGCCGATCTCCGACGCCGCTCAAAATACCAAGCCGGCCCCTCACTCCTACTGGCAGTGGCGGCGGTAGCGGTACCGCGACGCCGCGCTCGCCAAGACAGGGGATTTCGAAGGCTCCTTCACCACCACCCCCTAGACGATCTGCCGAGCTGAAACGAGAGAAGGAGGGGAAACCTGCGCCGCCGCCGCCCGCTCCACGATCAGACAAGACAACATTGATGAGAGCAGCAACTGGGGTGGAGACGAGAGGTCGACCTGTTGCGAAAAGGCCTAGCCGTTCTCAGGAGTCCTCTCCTTTTGGTGCCTCGAGAAGCCCCGAGCCCAAGGTGGAAGACAAACCCCCGGAGCTGCCCATGCGACCAAGGCCACAGCAGCAGAGCGATGCGCCGAGTAGGACGAAACAAATCGCAGGAGCTTTTGAGCAGCCGACCCTCCGTCCTTCTCTATCTGTGCGGAAGCCGGCACGCGAAGGAGAAGTCAACGGCTTGGTCAAGGCCCCGATTACTCCTCAGCTAACTGGCAACGTTCGCCCTGCCTTGCCCGCGCGGCCTCAAACCACCGACATACCCTCACAGCCAGCATCAAACGATGGAGCGAAGCCACCCCCCAAGCCTCCGCGACCGTCCGCTCCAAATAACGCGCAGGTTGCTGCTGCTTCGACTCCTTTTCCACCGCCTCCTCCGTCCTCCACCGCGAATCGGGTCGTCTCCAACCCTCTTACCCAACAACAGCCTTCAAAGACACTCGGACGGCCCAAGGCAATGGACGTGGCAGCAGCAGATCATGGCGCCGCGGATGCCGGCGCTTCTCCGGCACCTGTTGCCGCCGCCGCCGCCGCAGTAAAGCATTTTCCGGCACCCCCCACGAGTGAAGGCATCGTTCCAAAGTCTGATCCTCCAGCCCAAGTTACGACGTACCCCGACAGCTCGAGCACTAACCGACGACCTCCGTTCTCCAAAAGGTGCTGTTACGAGATTCAGCCAAAGTACGACCCTCGTATTTTCGACGTTTGTGGGCAATACGTCTGTACCAGCGGCCCCTTGACTCGCGTTTGGAGTCTGTTGGATGGAGAGCAGATTGTGAGCTTGGCGCATACAGAGGGCGTGAAGGCTACTGCCGTATCGTTCAAACCTTGCGCAGACCCCGATCAAGAAGGCTCCAAGGTGTGGATCGGCACGAATCTCGGAGAGATTATGGAGGTCGAGGTGCCCACGCAGCGCATACTAATCTGCAAAGCCGGTGTCCATGGAAAATCAGAAGTCACCAGGATATACCGGCATCTGAACGAGATGTGGACCGTTGATGAGGGCGGCAATCTCCACGTCTGGGGGCCCGACGCCGATGGGGAACCAAACCTGAATAACCACCCGCACCAGACGTTCAAGATACCCAGAGGCGAGACTTTTGCGATGGTGGTTGGAAATACGCTCTGGCAAGCAACCGGGAAGCAATTGCGGATATTCGCTCCTACTCGAGATGGCCATGCTCCGTTCCAGGTGCTGGCGAGGCCAATTACAGTAGAAGGAGCTGGAGACATAAGCTCAGGAACGCTGATGAAGAGCCACCCTGGCAAAGTCTTCTTCGGGCATGTTGACGGGAAAATCAGCATCTTCTCGACATCCGACTATTCTTGCAAGACAATCGTCAACATCAGCACGTGGAAAATCAACACACTGGCCGGCGTTGGGCAGTACATCTGGGCAGGGTACAATACCGGGAGAGTGTGTGTCTACGACGTTGCTCAGACGCCGTGGGTCGTTTTGAAGGAGTGGCAGGCGCACGACAGCACCATCCTCAAGATGAAGGTGGATTTTGCCGGCTCTTATCAGCTGGATCACTTGCAAGTCGTGTCCCTGGGCGCGGACAGCCGGATCAAGGTGTGGGACGGCATGCTGCAGGACGACTGGCTCGAAGACGAGATGAAGTCCAAGGACACGACGTACTGCGACTTTGACGAGATCAAAGCGCTGGTATTTACATGGAATGCCGGCGCCTCCACGCCTCATAGCCTCCGGTACTCGGATGGCGACGCCGCCTTTTTCCAGGACCTTTTGCAATCGAGCGGCTCCCCGGATATCCTGGTCTTTGGGTTCCAGGAACTCGTCGACTTGGAAGACAAGAAGGCGACCGCAAAGCGGCTGCTGAAATCAAAAAAGAAGGAGGGAACGGACCAAGAACGGATGAGTCACCAATACCGAGACTGGCGGGACTTTCTGCTCAAGACCTTGGACGATTACCTGCCGGCAGACAACTTGTATCATCTTCTCCACACGGCGCCCATGGTGGGATTGTTCACCTGCATATTCGTCAAGTCGTCGTTGAGGGACAGGATCACGCACTTGAGCGGCGCCGAAGTGAAGCGAGGCATGGGAGGTCTGCACGGAAACAAAGGCGCAGTGGCCGTTCGCTTCCAGGTGGACGACACATCTCTCTGCTTTGTCAACTGCCACTTGGCAGCGGGCCAGACGCAGGCTAGCTCGCGCCACAACGATGCGGCGGCCATCCTCGAGGCCAGCCTATTCCCGGCGGAACGAGACACCGAGATTCGGATCGACACCTTCAGCGGCGGCGGAGATGGCTCCATGATCCTCGACCATGAGCTTTGCATCCTCAACGGCGACCTCAACTACCGCATCGACACCATGTCGCGAGATACGGTGGTGAAGGCCGTAGAGCAGAACAACCTGGCAAAGCTTCTCGAGCGCGACCAGCTGCTTGTTGCGCGCCGCCGCAATCCGGCCCTACGACTGCGAGCATTCGAAGAGCTGCCGATTACGTTTGCGCCAACCTACAAGTACGACGTAGGAACGGACACGTACGATACCAGTGAGAAGCGAAGAAGCCCCGCGTGGTGCGATCGTCTTTTGTTCCGCGGACGCGGCCGGGTCCAGCAACTAGATTATAGACGTCACGAGGTGAGGGTGAGCGATCACCGGCCGGTCACGGGAGATTTTCGACTCTGGGTAAAGAAGGTTAGACCAAAGGACCGAGCGGCTGCCTGGATGCAGTGCCAGCAAGGGTTCGAAGACGTACGGCAGAAAGAGCTGGCGGAGGATAAGTAAGTCGTCTCGACAGCCTCTTTGCAAGAAATACGCCCAAAGCAAACGTTTTTGCTGACTCGAGATGATTAGACTGTTTTACCTAACGCATATCTGTGGCTTCGACGCTGCAACGAGCCAACAGCTAATAAAAGAAAGAGCATTACGAAAACCACACAGGAGCCCTAGCAGAAGCAGGGCAGGGTACTAATTTAGGTTTCCATTTGTCTATTTAATGCATCGTATGTCAGGGGGGGGAAGCAACATACGACCGGGAGTGTGAGGTTGGCCCGAATTTCTGGTTCAAAAGGCGCAGAAAAAAAAAACAGCGAGATTCGATGAAGGTTTATGAAGATTTTGTTTTTTTTTTAAGAAGAAAAAATTATAGAAAGTCGGCATAATTTCTAGCGACAAGGAACGTTCCGGGGGAGCGATCAGGGCGGACTGATGGATCTAGTTTGTTTGTTTTTTTTTTCCCTTGTTTGAGGGCACGGAGTAGAGGTAGACGAGGCCATCTTTTTTTTTTTTTTTTTTTTTTTGGTGTCACCAGTAATAAGAGCATACATACCGTGTGTTTCTTGAAAAAAAAAAAATTCTTTCTTCTTCTTTCTTTTCTTTCTTTCTTCTTTCTTTTCTTTCTTTCTTCTTTTTTTCTCGAGAGCCTGGTATCCGGCTTTTCGGAATTTTGGCCGTTAGAAATGAGGTTATTTACACCGAAAACCCAGACCAGACAATGGCAGTCAAGTCCTACAATTTTCATTTTTCTATTTTTTTCTATTTTTTTTTCCCCAGTTCTTGTTGTATGGCAACACAAGTGTTGTACCAAACAGCACCGGAACGACAAAGATGTAACTGTCGGCTTTGAGGCATGAATGAGAGATGAGTAAGACGAAAGAGATGTGACCAATCACGTCGTACAGAGAGAGAGAGAGAGAGGGGAGGGATATGTAGATGCATTGTGGCTTGTGATGGTCTCGTTTCTTGGCGTCTAATGTGAATATGAATAATAATAATAAAAGAGGCTGCAGGGAATCAAGAGAAAAAGACGACACTGCTATGGAGTGTTAAGATAGTAATGTATCGATATCGATAGGGGGTGTGTGTGATCGATCACAAGAAAAACGAATACGAACAAGAAGAAAAAGGAAAAATAAAAATAAAAAAAAAGGAAACGGCAATCTCAGTCGGTGGAAATTAACGGCCGGCGGTTTCGAGGGTTCCGGGGCGGCTCAGCGCCTAAATTTTGGGGCCTGAAACTTAACCCGCGTTTGATAAGCAATTAAGCAATCAATCAGCTCCTATGTATTTATCCTGCTTCGTTTCCCCCCCCCCTGGTTGCATCTTGCTTTGTTTTGTTTTGTCTTGTCTTTGTCTATCGACCGTCAAAAAAAAAAAAAGACCGGGAGGGAACAAAATCTTCCTTCCTTCCTTTCTTTCTTCTTCTTCTTCTTCTTCTTCCTCTTCTTCCTCTTTCTTCTCCTCCTCCTTCTTCTTCCATCTCTTTCTGTGACTGTGTGAATTTGGACTGCATTTTTGAAGCACTACGATCCTTCTTGGCGAACGGGTCACGGGAAAAAAAAAAGGGGGAGGGGGTTGAGAGCTTGTGATTGGCGATAAAGGGATTCATTCATTCGACCTCTCATTTATTTTTTTTCCTTGACCAACCTACTGCTGTGCGCAGTGACCATCGCAGCAGCACCACGGCAGAGGCAGGTATTTGTCAAACCCGCTCGCTCAACGAGGAGAGACGGCGGCGGCGTCATTTGCACGCTCCATACTTTCGTGTCATACAAAAAAAATAAAAATAAAAATAAAAAAAATGGCTGCCGCAGCAGCATCACAGGGGCCGAGGAAGACGCCCATCCCGGCGCCTACGCCAGATAGCAAGCCGGCGCCTCGACCAGAGCTCACGCCGGAGCAGCAGGCCAAGTACGAGGCGCTGCTGGACAAGGCCAAGGCCTTCACCGAGATCAAGTGCGACAAGGAAAAGGACAAGTCGGGGCCTCTGACGGACCGCGAGCTTTCGTGGCTGACGCGGGATTGCCTGCTGCGCTATCTCCGGGCGACGAAGTGGTCGGTAGACGACGCGGCCAAGCGGCTGCTGTCGACGATGGCGTGGCGACGGGAGTACGGCATCGACGACTTCACGCCGGAGCACATCTCGCCCGAGCAGGAGACGGGAAAGCAGATCATCCTGGGGTTTGATCGCCAGGGGCGGCCGTGCCAGTACCTCAACCCGGGCCGGCAAAACACAGATGCCAGCCCGAGGCAGATTCAGCACCTGTTCTACATGGTAGAGAGGGTGGTGGACATGATGCCTCCCGGGGTGGAGATGCTGAGCCTGATGATCAACTTTAAGCCCAGCAAGCAGAGGCAGAATACCAGTGTGCCGGTGTCCATGGCTAGAGAGGTGTTGCACATCCTGCAGAACCACTATCCTGAGCGGCTGGGCAAAGCACTCATCATCAACGGTAAGTTTTGGGCGCCAGAGTTTGCCTTGGCGAGAAAGAAAGAGAACCCCTTCCCCCCCCCCCCCGGGATAACAAAAGAAGATCCCGAGCTAACACCAGAGATGCTTGATAGTGCCTTGGATCGTTCAGGGATTCTTCAAAATCATCACCCCCTTCATTGACCCCGTGACACGGGAAAAACTCAAGTTCAACGAAGACATGAAGCAGTACGTCCCAGAGGAGCAACTGTGGAGCTCCGACTGGAACGGCGACCTAGACTTTGAGTACCATCACGAGGCGTACTGGCCTGCGCTCAACGAGCTCTGCAGGCAGAAGCGAGAGCAGAGGTTGGCGCGATGGGTGGCCGCCGGAAAGGCCGTTGGCGAATCGGAGGACTATCTCACCGGCGGTACAGACGTGAGCGTTACGGGATTCGAGTACACGGCCGATGCGAAGGGCATCTCCGAGAAGGGAGGAGAGGCGGAGGCGGAGGCGGAGGCGGAGACGAGCGTCCTGGCGGAGAAGTTGGCGGGGGCAAAGCTCGAGGGGGAGACTGCCGAGGCTCAAGCTTAAACGAAGAAGCGCGTTCTTTTTGTTGTTGTTGTTGTTGTTGTTGTTGTTGTTGTTGTTGTTGTTGTTGTTGTTTTCTTTCGGTGAGACCAGCGGCGAGCATTGGTCGGAAAGAACAATCAGTCGGCATAGACGGATGGTGTCGGTTAGACATGGCGTGCTGCTTTTTATTTTTTTATTCTCTTTTAATTTTTTTTTTAATTTTTTTTCTAATTTTTTTTTCATCTCTCTTCTTTTTTTTTTTCGTGGTCTGTCAAACCAAAACTGTTGGCAGGAAGCTTTCTGGGATTTGTTATGCCTTAGCAGCAGCAGTACTACACATACGTGACGGCATAATAGATGGATGCGGGATAGAGACTGCTTCGTCTTACAGGACATACAACACACACACACGCATACAATCGGGCATATTTTGTTCAACAGCCAAGGCAGTTTTTTGGGAAGAAAAGGGGGGGTCTCTAAATGAGGGCCAACAACAAGCAAGACTTGGCCCCAACCGCCGAGAGGACGAGGATTTTGGAGACTTGTGTTCCATACTGTATCCATATTGACTTGTATGCATGCATAGACTTTTTTGGTGACACTATGAGCACTCCGCATTCCGAGCAAGGTAAGTGAGTGAGTGGATGGAGCATGGAGGATGCCGTGTAAGACGTTATTGGGTACTCTTTTTTTTTTTTTTTCCTCTCCCTTGGCAGGTCGTTGGGTTGTTTTGTTCCGTCCCACGTGTTTGATTCGTCGATCCAGCCTATCGGGATTTTTTTTGGGATTTTTTCATTGTTTCTTATAGATTTGCTCGCACGGGGTTATCAAAAAAAGGGAATACGTACAGTATAAAAAAAATTGTATGCCTTACAGACACGCCAATACGAAGCAACCAACATACCAACATCGCTAGAGGCCCAACAGGCAAAAAAAAAAAAAAAAAAACACCGGTTCGAAGACTCGAGACGCGCATGAGCCGCACTGCCCTGCCTAGGGTAGGTAGTAAAGGTAGTAAAGGTAGTAGGTACAGTAGGAACATTGTACGCTGCATGTTGCGTTTGAATGTTGGGTCAGCCTCACGGTTAGACGGCGGCTGTCGAGTGCGTGAAAATCAAGAAGCCGCTGCAAAAACTTTTCGCCTTCGAGACATGATGCTCGCTACAAGCCCATCAGTCAGGTCAGTGGTACAAACAAAAGAAAGAAGAAGAAAAAGAAAAAAAAAAAAAAAAGCACAATGACAGCTCCTCACTAATAACGTGGTCGCACAGAACGCGGTTGCGCTGGTCGTGTCTCGTTGGGGCGAAACCGAAGCAGATCAAATCGGTCAATCACGGCTGCCCCTTAGCTATGTGAGCGTGCGGCTGTTATTTAAATAATAATAATAATAATAATAATAAAGGCCTGCTGCACGACACGGTCTTCTTTCTTCAATTGAGGCTGCTTGATAAAAGAGTCATGATCACTTCGTGTCGCACGCTGACATGGTCTTATTCATTGCTGCAAACGCAAGGACGCCCAACCAAGGCTTCTCGGTATGAGTTCCGCAACTTTGGTATACCGTAAGAACTTGGGGCTTCCCACCTACTGTTGGTTGAGCGTATGTGGATTTCTTTGTTTAAATAAATCGATCAATCAATAAATAAATAAATAAAGGAGGGGGGGGTAAATCCAGGGCTGAAGATGTTCTTTTGCTGGTACTGTTGCTTCATAGCCCCCCCAGGCAGAGGGACTCGACTAGAGGCGATGATGACGACGCTCTGCTTCGTAGCCTTCGTTCGGTCATGGCGCGCCAACGGGGGCTTCAAAGCCCGGCGTTTTTGCAAGGCGGTTATGTCGCGCAGTTGATGTCAAGGAAGCGCCGCTACGTGGCAGCTATGTATGTATGTATGTATGTATGATCCATATGGCTTATCCGCATCTTTCTGCGGCTATTTGCTGGATCGTGTGCCTTTCCCAGTAGCCCCTCAAGGTCTATCGCCGTTTTGCCTTGTCATGACATCTTCGGTTGGAGGATGGGCTCGCTGAACGGTCTTTTTTGCAACCCAAGAGGCAGAATGTTGACTTGTTTCAAGCACTTGTCTGTGGACACGTATTCCCCCCCCCCTTCTTCACTCCCTCTCCATGATCAGCTTGCGGTTTTTTTTTTTTTTTTTTTTAATCGAGAAGAGAAAGAAGGGACAAAGAAAGAGACCAAAACAAGAAGAAGAAGAAGGAGAAGAAAAGTTTTCAAGGTCAGGCATTTATGGGTTGAGAGGCGGGCGTTGGCCCTAATGCAAACGGCATTCGGCTCAGGCCTCACAACCGTGATTCCCATCGGCAGGAGACCAGTGACATGGCATAATATCTCATCACATTATACCCTGCATCTGGATCCGATCTATGTAGTGACGGGCCACACTTCCATGGTGGCGGTTGGGCCTAGTTAAGAGTTATTGCCCTATAAGGAAATTTCGAATGATTGCCGCCGAATAAGTCATCGCCACATTCTCCTCCGGTCTTGACGTTGAGGAGCTGACGCCAGAAACTTTGTGTATCCGTTTGAAGTTGGCCCCAGAAAACCAAGGACTGCTGCCTTGGGCATTTTGCCATCTTTAGGCTTTCGTAATAAATATAGATGCCTGCTGTCCCTTTGGTATATCAGCTGCGATATTGGTGGAACTTTGCCCCCTTACCTAGGTATGTGACTGGACTCGCCGCCCCCGGGGTGACGCATCTGCATTCGTGTTATATTCGAGGCCGTGAATCTCGTAACCTTGTCTTTGTTACTGTAATTGGGCTTCTCTTTCGTTCGCTCATTCATTCATTCATTCATTCATTATCATTCGTTTCATTCACTGCATCCCCCTTCTTTTTTTTTTCTTTCCTTTTCCTTTCTTTTCTTTTCTCTTCTTTTTTTTTTGTAGAAGCTGTATCTGGTTCAAATAGCCAACTTCTTCTTGCTCTCTGTTCAACGAAAATTCGTGCCCACGCATCATCCCCTACATCCATCTACCATGACGCTTGTATCTATCGTCAGTTCATTCAGCAGGATGAGTCTTCCGCCCATCTTTGGCACTCCTGTCGCCAACACATCGTTATTCAATGCCTCATCATCCTTCGCCACCACTGCCAGAGGGGAGGGCAGTGCGGGTGAGGGCGGCAATTCGAACATTCCCTTCTCAGCTGGAGGCATGGTAGACACCATTCTCACCACTACTAGCCACGCATCGCCTCTCGCGCAGCTCGTTCTCTTTTTCTATCGACTCCTGGGTACACAGTTTGGCCTGGATCCGTCAATGGTGCTGGCCGTCGTGGGATTCGCGTGGGGCGCACTGAAAATCGGTTCACAGATTTACGACTTTGCCCAACGGTTCGTTGACGATTATCTCATGTGCGCCATGTATGTATCTGAAGACGACCATATATACATGCATCTGATGAAATGGCTGTCCCATCATCCCAGCATCAGGAATAACCAATATCTCATGGCTCAGACTGTCTGGAAGAGCGCGTGGGAGGAGGAAGACGAACTGGAAGATGCATTGCTGTGGACGGACGGCGGCGAAGTTGATGGTGGCAATAGGATGTACCTGAATTTCGCCAACCAAGCAGCTAGATCGGTATGTCATTTGACCCGACACCTACCCCCCTCCCCTTCCTTTTGTTTCTTTCTTTTTTCTTTTCTTTTCCTCCTTCTTCTTCTTCTTCTTCTTCTTCTTCTTCTTCTTCTTCTTTCTTCTTCTTCTCCCGGTTGCCCAACACTAGTGGATAGCATAAAACTAATAAAGGTGAATGAATTTTTTTGCGTGTAGAGTCCGAGGTTTGTCCCTGCTATGGGGTCGACGGCATTTTGGCACAAGGGGACGTATTTTCGAGTTCATCGGAAAAAGGAGTCGTTCGTCAACACTCAACCGTGGGGCGGCCCAATGAAAGACCTCGAGGAAGTCAAAATTTCATGCTTCGGCCGTTCCATAGGTACGTATGCCGAGCAGTTTCCTGCCAGCCTTGGAAGGTACAGAGTGTATTAACTCTTGTGAAAAGATCCCATCAAGCGACTGCTTTCGGATGCCAAGGCGCTTTTCTACCACGACACTCGTCAGAAAACGACCATCTATCGCCCGAGGGCCAAGGAGCAGCGGCGAGATCACAATGTGTGGCAGCAAGTGGCACGACGCCCCGTACGGCCCATGTCGACGGTTGTGCTCGACATTGGCGAAAAGCATGACATCTTGGCCGATATCAACGAGTATCTGCACCCTTCGACGCCGCGATGGTACGCGTCTCGCGGCATTCCGTTGAGACGGGGCTATCTATTCCATGGGCCGCCGGGCACCGGAAAGACCAGCTTTTCCTTTGCATTGGCCGGTGTATTTGGCATCGACATATACGTCATCAGCCTGCAGGACGCCGGCGTGAACGAGGAAGACTTGGCAACGCTATTCACGAAACTGCCACGAAGGTGCATCGTCCTCCTTGAGGACATTGACACCGCGGGGCTGCGGCGAGATCTCAGCTCGGAGAGCGAAGACAAAACAGAGGACAACGAGGGCGAAGACCAGGACAAGAATGACAGAAAAAAGAAGCACAAGGCCAAGGGCGATGGCAGCGACAGCGGGTCAGAGAGCGAGCATGCGAGAAAGCCGAAGAAGAGGGGGCCCAGAAAGACGGATCCCGGCACGACGAATGCTACGGCTGCGGAGGGCATCTCTTTGTCGGGCCTCTTGAATGCCATCGACGGCGTCGCATCCCATGAAGGCCGTGTCCTCATTATGACAACCAATAAGCCCGAAGCCCTCGACGAGGCATTGGTTCGTCCGGGGAGAGTAGACGTCCAGGTCAAGTTCAGCAACGCCAGCAGCATCCAGGCCGGAGAGCTGTTCCACCGGATGTACGAGGCGTCTCGCCTGAAGGAGACAACGAAGACAGCAGGGATGGAGGACATGGCAGACAAGAGTGAACAGCCCACGGCGAAGCACGTTGCCGAAGAACTGGATGGCATCACGGCCGAAGAGATGAAGGCAATTTCAGAAGAATTCGGGCAAAGAATCCCGGAAGGCGTCTTTTCGCCCGCAGAGATCCAGGGGTTCCTGCTCAAGCGCAAAAAGTTCCCACGCCGGGCGTTGGATGAGGTGCCGGAGTGGGTAGAAGCTTCGCTGCGGCAGAAGGAAGCCAACTCCAAAGTCTCGACTGCGCAATAGGCTCAGCCGCTGGAAGTTGGGCCTTTGACAATTCGACGAGGCACTGTAGCAGTTGTGTGTTTTGTGTGTTGTGTGTTGTGTCACGGTTTCTGGTTCTCATTAGTGGTGTCCATGTCACAGGTATTTGGGTACTGGTTTGTTGCGGCAGCTTTTGTAGAGGCGATGGCCTTTTCTTCTTCTTCTTTTCCTTCTTCTCCCTCATAACCATCATCATCATCATCTTGTTCTTCTTTTCTAAATAGGCCAATTCTGGATAGTTTCATTGCTTTGATTCGAGATGATGACGCATTTCAACTCAGGTCGTGGTGTTTGTGAAAGAGGAAAGCTGCATCAAGGCTTCCCCTTCCCATGGCGGGTCGGCACGTACCTAAAAAAAAAAAAAAAAAAAAAAAAAAATACGTACTCCCGTACAGTCAGCAAAACCCCACGCGCCGTGAAGCCTCCAATTATCGCAGGTACAAGATACATGCCATGCATCCCTCAACCTTCCCACCATCGTCGCGGCATCTTGTCCAGCCCAGTTCGCTCAAGCGCCCTCACATCGCCGAGACAGCAATGCGCCGCCATTCCGCACGGTAATCGCCAGCTCCAGGATGTCGTCACTACCGTCAAGCGCCTCCACAGGCAAGGATTCAGGCCTGCGCGTGCCCAGCAATGGCAAAACCATCTACCACCGCCCGCTCAACCGCACCAAGACCTCGGAGCTCAGCCAGGCCAGCTTTGCCTTTCTGTTCTCCGAAATGGTGGCGTACGCCCAGAAGCGCGTCAAGGGAATCCAAGAGCTGGAACACAGGCATGTCCATCAGCCAGGCCCCCCCCCCCCCCTCCTCTCGTGCTTCCTCTCCGCCTCCACTCCCGAACAACCAGGGCTCTTACGACGGGGAACTGACAAATGCCCTTACGATGCTACAGGCTCAACGTTCAGGGTCACTCCATAGGCATCAAGCTTCTAGACCTCCTCCTCTACCGAGAGCCCGTCCGCACGCAGCTGCGACCCCAGAATATCGTTGCCCTCCTCCACTTCATCAAGCAGAACGTATGGCAGCACCTCTTCGGCCGGCAAGCAGACAGGCTGGAGAAGTCGACGGACGCGGAGAAGCCGGACGAGTACATGATCATCGACAACGAGCCACTGGTAAACCAGTACATTAGCGTGCCGCGCGAAATGAGCCAGTTGAACTGCGCCGCCTTTGTGGCAGGAGTTGTGGAAGGGGTATGTGACGGTGCGGATTTCCCCGCCAGGGTGACGGCGCACACCGTTGGGGAAGGCGAAATGTGGCCTGGAAAGACGGTGTTCTTGGTCAAATTCAGAAGCGAAGTGGTGGAGAGAGAGGCTTTCTTGGCGAAGAGTTGATTTGGCATCCGATAGGATCCAAGGGCTGGGAAGACGGGAGTTGAAAGAATGGCACATGGGACGGAGTTTTGGAGTTGGCGGCACGGTCAGCAGTCATCTGTTGGATGGATATCTCGGTTCACGGCTATTCCAAGGCTGTTTAGGCAGATTCGACACGGCACTACACATTTATGCATGAGACGACGTAGAACTAACATGAGATGCAAAATTCAAAACAAGAATTAACCCATGGCTCCATTAGCTACCGTGACGCCATGCCAGTTCCCAACCTCACGGAGCTTCTACTACTGTTTAGCCAAAAAAGGAATGAGATGACTGATCGCCTCGCTCGTCAAACAAAAAAAGAAGAAGAGAAGAAGAAGAAGAAGAAGAAGAAGAAGAAAGAAAGAAAAAACCCCATTCAACGCGGTAGTGCTCTTGATGCCCTGCTAGGCCCGGGGCCTTTTCCCATCAAATCCGACAAGCCCAGATCCTTCCACGCGGGCTCCTTGACACGCTGCGTCGCGCGCTGGATTCCAAAGGCGGCATGCTGGTCGGGAACGACATCATCCTCGTCCTCTGGATTGATAGGCCGGTACTGGGGCGGGACGTAAATCTCGTCATCGGGGAGCTTGTCCTTGCAAAAGTCCTCGAAGAGATCTGCGTCGCCCGAGCGGTGCATTTGCACAAAGGTGAAGCACGAGTCTTTGTTCTGCACAGGGAGGGGGGGGGACAGATTGTTGCGCGTCAGCTGGTGTGCGAGATGGGGGAGGTGGTGAATTGGGTCAAACGTACCATGATGTAAACCGGTGTAAAATGCGAAATGCGAAATGAGAAAATGCTGAGGTTTTGGTTGTTGTTATCAGAGCGATGGGTATTGTCATAGGTCAAGTTGCATGTGCTTCGGTATGCATGTATCGAGGAAGACAAGCTCGCTGAATGAATCTGTGCTGATATTGTGGGGCAAGACGCAGAAGAGGTACCTTAGTAGCGACACAGGCAACAACTCTAAGGTACCATTGCAGCTGACAAAGTATTGCAGCGCTACTCAACGCCATCTTAACGAGGTACATGTGTTGAGATGTTACCACGAATGCTTGAATATATATATATATATATATATATATATATATATATTAAAAAACACCAGAAATTGCTTGGGTCGAGAGCCTTGCACTCTAAATGTGGCCGACGTCTTGTTTTTCTTCTTCGGATTTGGTACAAGATTGCTTCGCACGGAGTAAAGGCCGTGTGCAAGAATAAGAATACCTTACCTTACCTGTGTAAACTTTACCTTATGTTATGCTGTACTTTGGTTCTGTCCAGTGACTTGCTTCTATTGATCGTTTCCGAGAAGCCATTGCTATAGGTGATGGTGATTGATGATAGCGAAAGCCAAGCAGTGTCTCTCCATCCATTATCGTAGTCGCACATAGATTTCCTCTTCTTCCTTTGGAGAGACAAGTCCAGGTGCTCGCACAGAGTACGGGCTTAGGTAACTGCTCGCCCCAAGTCGGATAAACAAAGTTCCCACCATCTCCAGGAGCCTTTATTACTAACGGCGCAAGCTCTGGTGGGGGCCGCGTTTGCTTCTCTGGTTCGGTGACGTTTACAGGGGGATCGTTATCGCCCCTACAAGCCTCCCCCCGCCTGCCCGAACCCCGACCCCACCACCAACTTGAACCTTGGACCTCGAGGCTGTTGCTGTTGCTGCTGTTGCTGTTGCTGCTGCTGCTGCTCCGTCCCATCACGGCCTCTGATGACCAGCATCAAAACGTCTGCGAGCTCCTGGTAGATGCGCTGACCGGCATCACTCTGCCTTTCCGAGACAGCGAGGAGCAGCTCATCATCATGGCCACTCCCGCCACCAATGCCCAAGCCACGCCACAGGCCGTCATAGGCCATGTCCAGAAGCTGGGCGATGCGGATCCCGACTTTCGGTTCATGTCCCTCAACGACCTGCTCCAGCTGCTTACGACTGCGAGGGATGACTTCCTTCAGCACGACTACAACATTGCCGCGAGAACCGTGGATGGCATCATCAAGACGTTGGACGACCAGAACGGAGAGGTGCAGAATCTAGCCATCAAGTGGTCCGTTTAGCCTCTCGATCTGCGTTTCTTGCTCTTCAAGTGACTAACGCTCCGTCAACCTGCAGCCTCGGCCCCCTCGTTGGAAAAGTCCCGACCCCCATCGTTGCCCCAATGATTGACAAGCTGTCATCGCTGAAGCTTAAGAACTCTGTCGATACCGCTGTGCCGGCACTGGCCCTACGAGCCGTCATAACTGCACTGCCCCGTCCCATCCCTGGTATCCCGAGCACTCCTGGTGTTCAGGAGGCATACAACGCCGTCAGTCGTGTGCTGATTCCGCGCCTTATTGGGCCCGGCCCTCTGACGCGAGTCCCACAAACGACCAAGATTAACCTTCCTCCTGTCCCGGCAGGACTCTTGCAGGATGACAGCGGCGTCAACGCGGAAGCGGTCGACGTCCTAGTAGAGGTGGTTCGATGCTTTGGCCCTCTGCTACAGCAGGTTGAGGTCGAGGCAATGCAAGAAGTCGTCTTGCAGCTACTACAGGGGGACAGGGCTACATCCGTGGTCAAGAAGAGGGCGGTGGTCGCTATATCTATGCTTGCCGTCTACCTGTCCGACGCCCACTTGGAAGATGTCATCAATCGAATCACCGCCGGCCTGTCCCAGCCCAGAATCCCCCCCGCCACGCGCCGTCTCTACATTTCAATAATGGGCAGCATGGCCCGGTCGATTCCTCCCAGATTTGGCGTTCACCTTCAAAAGACAATGCCTTTCATCATCGATGCCTTGTCCGAGGCAGAACTCGAAGCGCACATAGAAAAGATCAGCGATGGCGACGACTTGGGACCGGAGTTTAACGAAATCCGCGAGACCGCGTTAGTCGCCCTCGAGGCATTCTTAGCTTCGTGTCCTCAGGAGATGCGGCCTTTTACCGACGTCTCCCTCGCCTCTTGTTTGCGATATCTGAAATATGACCCTAATTACGCCGTGGACGACGAGGAGGACATGGATGTGGACGATGAGGAAGAGGAAGAGCAAGACGAGGAGTTTGAGGAAGATGACGGCTTCGAAGACGACGATGACGACGTGAGCTGGAAAGTTCGCCGCTGTGCCGCAAAAGCGATATACACCCTCATCTCCACCCGCGGCAGCGGCGATCTTCTAGATAACGGTGTCTTGTACAGCCAAGCCGCTCCGAATCTCGTAAGGCGAATCGAGGAGAGAGAAGAAAACGTTCGTCTCGAGGTCATCTCTGCCCTGTCGTTGCTCATCCGCAAGACAGGCGAAGGTCTTCATACCGTAGATCTGACTCGCGATGAGTATGAGCCTGAGATGATCTCTCAGATGCCCACCAGCCGCAAAAGGAGAAGACAGAGCAGTGCCGGAGGCTCGGGAGCTGCCAAGTACATGGCCGGCTCTAGCAGCACATCGCCTCTTGCCGAGAAAATCCCCTCTCAAGGCCCACGGGCGGATCTCTCCAAGCTTACGCCGTCCATTGTCAAGGCCGCAACCAAGCAACTAAAGGGAAAGACTGTGCCGACAAAGCAGGCTGTCGTTAGTATGCTAGATGACCTGGTGTCTGTCCAGCATGGTGGCCTCGTCGACTTTTTCCCCGAAATCGTCGGGCCCATCATTGATGCTGTCAAGACTACCGGCACCAGTTCAATCTCGTCGTCTCTCGCGGCCGCAGGAGGCTCCGCATCCGCGACCCCAAGCACCTTGCGCGTCGCCTCCTTGAAGCTGATAAGCGACATCGCCAAGACGCATTCTTCCTCGACACTCCAGCCATATCTTAGCAAGCTTGTCGTTGGAGTGGCGTCGGCTGTTCACGACCGCTTTTACAAAATCTCGAGCGAAGCAATTCGCACGTCGGAGGAGCTTATCAAGGCAATAACTCCTCCACGATCACGCAACGGCGGCTCCAAGTTCAAGGGGGAGTTGGACAAGCTCTATGAGGTCATTGTGGATCGTGGCTCTGCCAATGACGCAGACGCAGAGGTTCGACAGCGTGCCATCCATGCTCTCGGCATTCTTATTTCCAGGACCTCTAGCCCGGAAGCATCTGGCATCTTGTCGGCTGAGAAGCGCACCGTCGCGTTGAACATCCTCCAAGAAAGGCTGAAGAATGAGACAACCCGCCTCGCCGCAGTGCGGGCCGTGGACAACGTTGCCGCGTTCGCCGTCTCTCCCGACCAACTAGAGCCGTCGTGGATTCAAGATGTCGCTCTGGAGCTCTCGGCTCAGCTGCGAAAGGCAAACCGATCTCTGCGAGGCTCCAGCATCCAGGCCCTCAAACACCTCGTGCTCTCGGCGGCTACCAAGGGCAAGCTGGAGCCGGCCACTATCGAGGGGGTTGTCTCTGCTTTGCTGCCCACCATCAAGAACAGCGACACGCATCTCCTTGGCCCAACTCTGGTTGTTCTTGGCAGCATGGTGCAAGATCACGCAGGCCTAATCGTCAACGAAGAGATGATTGGCGCGCTGTGCCAGCTCCTGAAGTCCCATTTTGCCAACATTGTTCTCGACCAGCTGCTTGATTTGATCAGCCGAGTCGGCCAGAGTGGTGCCGGCGAGCCGCTCATGCAGGGTCTTCTAAAGGATGTAAGCGTACAGGGCGATCCTGCTGTCGTGGGCAAGGTGATCGGAACCCTTCTCGTGACCGGCGGTACCTCAGCGGGCGTTTCTCTCGATAGCTTCGTCACGGAGCTCCACGGAAGCACCGAGCGCGGAGACGAGGCTGGCGTGAGCCTTGCTCTCGCCGTTCTAGGAGAGTCGGGAATGAGGCTCGGGGCCGCGTCGCCTCTCAAGCCTGAGCTTTTTTTGGAGCAATTCCACTCGGAGCCAGACAAGGTGTCGTTGGCTGCTGCCACTGCGCTCGGCAGAGCTGGCTCTGGAAATGTGCCCGAGTATCTTCCCGTCATTCTCAAGACGATGGAGGGCGGCGGCAACACGCAATATTTGCTTATCCAGTCTATCAAAGAGATCTTGCATTCCATCTCGGCACAGTCCGCCGATCTCCGGACTTATGCCGCGGCCATCTGGGATCAGCTCATCGGAGCATCATTGAATGCCGACAACAAGATTATCTGCGCCGAGTGTGTCGGCCGCCTCGCCACGCTGGATCCCGCCACGTTTATGCCCAAACTACAGGTAAGTCTGGAAGGCGCTTATCCAGAGACGGGAGGTAAGCAAGGTGCTAATGTTACGCAGACACTCTTGAAAGATCAGTCATCGGGCATTCGAGGCATGGCCGTCCAGGCAATCCGGTACACGCTTCCAGAGAGCGATGAGACTTTCGATGCAATGCTTAGAAACGTCCTCATTGGAATGCTCCTGGTCATGCTGCAAGACTCGGATATGGAGATCCGACGACTGGCAATGACGACGCTGAATTCGGCGGCTCACAACAAACCAGACCTCATCCTACCCCATCTAGGCGAACTACTACCTTTTGTACTCGGCGAATCGGTGATCAAGAAGGAACTCATCCGGGAAGTCATGCTAGGCCCGTTCAAGCACAAGGTCGACGACGGTCTGGAAGTGCGCAAGGTGAGTAGATTTACATCATTGCGTAGTCGTTTTTTTTTTCTCCCTCTTTTCCCTTTTTTTTTTCTTTTCTTTTTCTTTTTTTTCTTTTTCTTTTCTTTTTCCTTTTCTTCTTCTTTTCTTGTTCTTTTCTTTCTTTCTTTCTTTTTTTTTTTTTTTCGCTTTTTCTTGTCCAAGCATATCGCTGATATCAAGGTTCGGTACAGAGTGCATACGAAACCCTTTATGCACTCATGGAGACGGCTTTCACGCGTATCAACAACATCGACTTCTACGATCGGGTTATCGCTGGGCTCAAGGATGACAACGATATTCGCCAGCTTTGCAACCTGATGGTCACAAAACTCATCGTGATCGACCCCGATGAGACGGCACGACGGCTAGACTCGATCGCCGAGGCCTACCGCGGAGTCCTCTCCATTAAGCTCAAGGATAATGCCGTCAAACAAGACGTTGAGAAGCAAGAGGAAACCAACAAGAGCATATTGAGAGTGACTCTTCTTCTGGGGGACAAGATGAAGGCGATGACTGGAAACGCTGGCGCAGCGACCAGCAACACAGCGGCAACAGGTGTCTGGACAGGTTACTGGGAATGGGCCAACAAGGAGTTTGATCGGCAGCTCAAAGGTCTGCGGGAAGAAAGCAGCCAGCTCCACACGAGGACCCTCTGAAGTAGAGCGAACGCAAAATAACGACCAGGGCCAATAGGAAGAAACGGACGCACAAGATAGCGCATGCAGTGTAACCATAGCATTCTGCTTTTCCGGCACAAGCCCCGTTGTCCCGTCAAAACATGCATGTTGATGAAAAGACCCATTTATGAACGACTACTGCCTAGTCTAGGTAAATGCTAGTAATTAGCGAAAGAGAAAAAAAGACTCATTTTAGGGGGGTGGATCACCAGGGCCGGGGGCCTGGCGTTGCTTGGGTACGGGTTACCAATTCGCGGCCAGCATCCGCACAATGATGTGGACCGGTTGCAGGATAGATCCGCCAGAGAGATCAAGGCACCGAGAGAAGGCATCCTGACGGTTTGGCGAGTTCTGCCCATGAGCAGGGCCCAGGAGAGAGAAAAGATTGCTGCACAAAGAACGTGATAGGGGTTCCATATTTTATCTGCTCATACTGTAATTACGCTGGTCATGCCCGGGACGGATGAGTTAGTTGCTTGGAAGACAAAAATATTCTAGTGGGTTCTGAGCAGTATACCTACCCAGTAGTTAGTAATGCTTTTGTGACTACGATGTACAGAGTACGAGAAATACCAATACGAGTCCTCAATGCTATTTTGAGAGGAGGTCTTGCAAAGCATGGGTTTCCCATCCTGAAGCGGTATTTAAACTGACATGTCGTAGCGAGATGCGGGGGGACTGGCCTGCTCAGTGATGCATGTACTGCGTAGATGCCACCATCTATCTCCCAGACAACGTGCCTTTGAACCGCCCAGGCGGCAAAAGCACTCGATGGCCTCAAAATCTCCCCCGTGTAAGTGCCACAGCGCGCACGCTGGAGACACCCGGATTCCCGTGAACCCCCCAGAGGCGCCGAGGAAAGCCTACAACGTTGTAGCAAGGCATTCTACTCCGTACTATACGATACAAGCAGGCGTGGCGGCGCGAAAGGTGGTACCGTTTGCGGGCTGCCTAATCCAGCAGCCGATTTGCTTCGCGCCATGGAACAAGACAAGAGCAAAAGCAACCAAAGAGCTTGCGCCGTCCTGATGGTGCCCTTCCCATGACCAGGCTCGCCATCTCCAACAAGCATTAGCGGCCCGTACTAGCAAAACAGTAAGACTCCGGGTCAGCCTTGGGCAACACCACCCAGTGTACGGATAAGCGCCGACGATACAAAATGAGGGGGAACGGACCTTCGTCTGAGACATGGGGCTGAGGAAGGGAGGGAGGGAGGGAGGGAGAGAGAAAAAAAAAACAAAAAAAATAATACTCGTCATCGCCGGCTTGCCAAAATCCATCCAGGATGCATTGCGGAGTCTCGGGCTGCAGGGGCCACCATTGGCTGCGCGCGAGCACATAGAGTTTGCGAGGCAAAGGGATGCATCCATCCGGCAGCGGCCTGACCAAGATGCAGGAATATAGCGAAGAGAGACAAGTCTCGTGGCTTGTGATAGGCCGCGTGCCCGCATTTGAGCGGACGAACCCTACTCTCCTCTGCCATGTATATAAAGAATGAGGGCGCGCCGCTCGCTGGAATGCCTTTGTTTTTTTCCCGTCCTCGTATTCACCACCACCACGGTACAAAATACCAACCAAATACATTGATTGATTGATTGATATTTTACCCTGCCGAGCAGCGAACAGCAAAAAGTTACCGACGTCCGCTTCGATTTGACATATCCATATCCTCCCTCCACTGCTTCTTTCTCCTCCCTGCTTTGCTCGGCACTTTGCACGAGAAAAAAAAAAGAAAAAAGAGAAAGAAAAAAAGAAAAAAGAAAAAAAAATGGCTCGACGAACCATCTACCTCGACTCCTACGATGACAACACCACCGGAAGCGCTGCTGGCGAGTCCAGTGCCATCTTCACATTCCTCCAGAGCGTCGTACGCGAGGCTCGGAGTTGGGTCTCCCGCGGCGGGCCCGGGGTCAAGACGCCGACGATCGAGAAGCAGACATTCTAAGAGCAATAAGGCCTACCTCACTTGAGGCTGCGGGAAGCAAACCGGCTTCGCATGAAAGTCCTTTCTCTCTTCTCTCTCTCTCTTCGCTCTCTCTCTCTTCTCTCTCTCTCTCTCTCTCTCTCTCTCAAGATATCCATCGACAACGACAGTTTGGCGATTTTCGCCTTCATGATTAGCACCACATATAGCGGGTCTGCCTTGTTCAGATACGAATGTGCACAGGCACGACGACATGGCCGAACCACCCCCTGCGAAATTGCAGGCCGTTTCTGCTTTTTTTTTTTTTTTTCCTCTTTTTCTTTTTTTTTTCTTTCTTTTTTTTTTCTTTCCTTTTTTTTGCCAAATCTTTGGCCAGGAGTGTTTACGGCGCACGGTTTTGAGTTTGGGTTTGGCTTCTCGCATCATTATGATTCATAACTAGAGTCAGAGATTTTATCGCGATCATGTTTCAATTTTTTTTTGGGGGGGGGGAGGATTGCGCTTCACCTTCAGGTATTGGAAGCCTGTGTGGCATTGAATTTCTTTCAACAAATTAGCAAGGGTGACATGTGAATTTGTCATTTGGATGGATCCCCGTGCCATGAAATTGGGAATTTGGGTTCGGCGAGTTTGGTCAAAGGGCAATGATATGAATCAGAATGAATCATCGTTTGTGTTTCTTCCCTCGCGTTAAGCAATGAGTTCCTTCGCTCAATAGCAATATATGAGTCAGCAGAATTGATTCCATGCCTGTTACTACCAGCATCGCCACAATCCTCGACGGCTTGACACAGGTGGAAAAGAAAGTCATCCCAATTAAGGGGTGAGAATTGGACGCGGGCAACTCCGCACACAGCCTCGAGTTATTCAGCTAGAAAGAATCAAGCGAGGCTCCTCGTTGGCGAGAACGAAAAGAGGGGTACAGCTTCATAGCCCAATGTATAAGATGTCGAGACGTCCTGCCAGAAAGGGGATTGCCGAAAGAAAAAAAATATCAATGGGGCAGGTCAGCCATGGAGTATGTGCTACATGCTTAGGAAAAGGCTATAGCCCGAATGCCATTGTCATGATTAATGATCGCTGCTTACGTTTCATCATTTAAAAAAAAAAAAAAAAAAAAAAAAAAAAAACCTCCGGAGACTCCGTACCATGTTGAGACAAGCTGGTCGGGCATCTAGAACCAGGTGGAGGCCTTTCTAGCGAAGAGGTTGCATAGGTGGCTAAGCCGAAAATTTGACCGGCACCGCATAGTTTTCATACCTTCGGAAGAAATACCTAGTAGTGCGTATTTGAGAAAACAGATTGTCAAGGGATTTTCACAATAACACGTACAGGGTGTGTCGATTCGGATCTGAGTCAGTTGATTTCGCTTCCATCCGTATTTGAAGAAACACGGGATGCTACGTAGGCCTGATAGCACTTCATATTGATCCGTGCTTAAACCGTTGGCTTTTCCTGGTCGGCGTAATTTGAAGAATAGGGCGTCAAGTGGCGAACATCAAGGTTGCATCAGGATCTGAGGATGCCTCAGCATCAGAGGGGGGATCCACACTGTTGTCTATCGGCACAAGGGCCAGCCTCTGCCTCTTTTTCATGATTCGTTTATGTCCGGCGCTCTTGATGTGTCTCCGCCAAGCCTGGTCTGTCAAGCAGACTGTATGGCATATCTCACATGTTCTTTTACATGGAGCTTCCTTCGGCGGAGGCTCACCCACTCGCATCAGCACCTCACGGGCCAAATCCGACAACTCGGTGGGGATCGGCCTGGATTCTCCCGAAAGAAACTTGGCCGTGACATCGGCAGCAGGCTCTACGACGTTGGCCTTGAACTGCGAGACGTCGGTGCTGTCAACCAGGTACAAGCTGCCAAACGCCTCGGGGCCTTGCTCCTTGAGGCGTGGGATCTGCTTCAGCCTGATCCATCGGGTTTGGTAATTGGCATACCGGCGAGTCGCCGTTTTCATATCCTCCAACGCATTGGATTTGAGCTTTTCAAGATCGGCCAGATCCTTGCCCTCTTCTTTTGCCAACATGTATGGTTCAAACTGCTTGTAACCAATGGATTGCCATATCCCCTTTGTCATATTCAGGATTCGACCCTCAGCAGTCTTGCTCCTTTTCATATCGAACAGCTCTTGGACCTCATCGAGGAGCCCGGCATTGAGCATCTTGTCGACTCGGCTATCCAGCCGCGCAGTCAGGGTGTCACGATCCGAGTAGACCCAAAAGAGCAACCTCTCCCAAGGCCGATTGGCCCTCGATTCCTGAGCAGCTGCAGCTTTGCGCTTCTCTTGCTCTGCATATAGCTCGGACGCAGGTCTGCCCGTATGCAGGTAGATTTCGAGTGATCGCTGGATCTTGCGCCTATCGTTCGGATGCCACCTCTCCGCCATAATCGGATCGACCTTCATCAGCTCCTCCAGCAACACATCTGTGGGCTCGTCCAGGATCGGAAACGACAAGGAGGGGTCCGTCTGCACGTCGTCGAGGATTACATCTTTAAAGAGAAGGGGGTCAACATAGTATTGAGTCCCTCCAACGAGAATAGGTAGCTTTCCTCGACTGCGGATTTCACGCATGATCTTGGTAGCTTCGGACTTGTAGTCTTCTACGTCCCATGGGGCATCGTCCAGCGGAATATGGCCCAAAAGGTGATGCGGGATACCGTGCCGTTCCTCTGGGCTGATTTTGTTCGTTATGATGGGCAGGCCATCGTAAAGCTGCATGGCATCAGAATTGATGATCTCGCCGTTGAACCGTGTTGCCAGTTCCACGGCTAGCTAAAATCAAGGGCGTCAGAAACAATGAACCAAGGTGCTCTGTGGTCATTCATTCATAGTAGAGGCAGGGCAGGCTAACCTCGGATTTGCCCGTGCCTGTCGATCCCAGGATAACCAGCAATGGTTCGGCGGGAGCTGTGCGAGCGGCCATCATAGACACATGGCGTAGCAGCGTAAGACCCCTGCGGCCGAGCATTCGACAAACGGACCAAGCTCAGGATCCCATGCCCACCAAGAAGACACGGAGGCCGGGCTATACAGGTCGAAAGTGGCGATGATGATGATGGTGGTGAAAGCAGTGGCTGGCAAGATCCTGCAATCTGTCTTTTTTGCCGCGATGCAACGGATTGAAGCTTCCTCTTCGAGCCGCAAAGGCATAAAAAAAAAACAATGGAAGGCTTTCGAACTTGGAACAAGTCCCCCACTCCAAGCCCCAGTGATTGATCTCCAACTGGTTGGCTTACTAACCCCTTGTTTGCTTGCCTTTTGGAGGCCACGATTTCTTTAGCCTCCGGCCGGTCACGTGCAACCCCAATCAAGTTTTCGGGACACATTGGCATTTCGGGGCTTGAAGCCAGATCGCAACCTTCTCCCCAGCTCCCTCGACCACCCTCTCCCCCCCCCCCCACGATTACCTTTTCCTTTCTTCCCCCCGAGCTCGTCACGGCTCGACTTTTTCTTCCTTTTTTCTTTCCTTGGATGAATTAGTTTTCTTTCTCGGGTTTTCCCCTCCAGCCGCCGCCATGAGTTCTCGTGAGTTGCATCACTTTCCCCCACCAACAGGTTGCTTCAGGCCAGCTTGTGTCGCGCGTGCGCGCACACAACGCAATCGGCCGGAAGCGCGCAATTGACGGTCAATGGCACGCTGCTAACGTGGGCAACGCTTGTGCAGTGCGTTTTCTCGATCTGGTCAAGCCGTTTGTGCCGTTCCTCCCCGAGGTTCAGCAGCCGGAAACCAAAATCCCCTTCAACCAAAAGATGATGTGGACGGCATTGACGCTCCTCATCTTCTTGGTCATGAGCCAAATGCCCCTGTACGGCATTGTCTCTTCTGACAATTCGGATCCCCTATACTGGCTGCGAATGGTGATGGCGAGTAATCGAGGTACACTGATGGAACTGGGCATCACCCCCATCATCTCCTCTGGCATGGTTTTCCAGCTCCTCGCCGGTACCCACCTCATTGACGTCAACCTCGACCTCAAGTCGGATCGCGAGCTCTACCAGACTGCCCAGAAGCTCTTTGCCTTCATCCTGTCTGCCGGCACCGCTACCGTCTATGTGTTCACCGGCCTCTACGGCACCCCTTCCGACCTCGGTGCCGGCATTGTCTTCTTGCTCATCCTCCAGCTGGTTGTTGCCGGCATGATTGTCATCCTGCTCGACGAGCTCCTGCAAAAGGGTTACGGTCTGGGCAGCGGCATCTCACTCTTCATCGCTACCAACATTTGCGAGTCCATCGTGTGGAAGGCCTTCTCCCCCACCACCATCAACACCGGCCGTGGCCCCGAGTTTGAGGGTGCCGTCATCGCCCTCTTCCACCTCCTGATGACCTGGCCCAACAAGCAGCGCGCTCTCCAGGAGGCCTTTTACAGGCAGAACCTCCCCAACATCATGAACCTTCTGGCCACCATCCTGGTCTTTGTTGCCATCATCTACCTCCAGGGTTTCCGCGTCGAGATCCCCGTCAAGTCCAACCGCCAGCGTGGTGCCCGAGGCTCATACCCCGTCCGCCTGTTCTACACCTCCAACATGCCCATCATGTTGCAGTCCGCCCTCTCCTCCAACGTGTTCTTGATCAGCCAGATGCTCTACTCCCGCTTCTCCGAGAACCTGCTGGTTCGTCTCTTTGGTGTGTGGGAGGCCAAGGACGGCACCTCTCAGCTCCACGCGGTCTCTGGCCTCGTCTACTACATGTCTCCTCCTCTCAACTTCAAAGATGCGCTTCTCGACCCCATCCACACCGCCGTCTACATCATCTACATGCTCGGCGCCTGTGCCCTTTTCTCCAAGACCTGGATTGAAGTTTCTGGCTCCAGCCCCCGTGACGTTGCCAAGCAGCTCAAGGACCAGGGCCTCGTCATGGCAGGACACCGTGACCAGAGCATGTACAAGGAGCTCAAGCGCATCATTCCTACCGCTGCTGCCTTTGGCGGTGCCTGCATTGGCGCCCTGTCCGTCCTGAGCGACCTCATGGGTGCTCTTGGCTCCGGTACCGGTACACTTCTCGCTGTTACGTAAGTTTTGAACAATTCCAGGGGAAAATCGGCATCCGGCTAACCTTTACCAGTATTATCTACGGCTACTTTGAAATTGCTGCTAAGGAGGGTGATCTTGCCGGTATGAAGGGTATGATTATGGGCTGATCGACCCATGTGTGGAGGGAGCGGCAAGCTTTTGATTCTCTAATAAAAATCACTCTTATTTCTGCCATGATGGTAAATCCTGGACGTGCGTGGAAATATTAGTTATGTAACAACAGGGAAATATCATCAGGGGATAAGGAGTATGAACCAAAATATAAAATGGACTGTACGATTGTTTTTTTTTTCTAACATCAGCTAGGAGTTGACATGGTGAAATGCATTGCAGATTAGAAACGTTTGACAAAGGGCACATGGCGTCGTGTTTATATTATAGTTGCTATATTGGGATATAAACTAGGACTGGTATAGAGTATCTACCTAGGTATATATGTCTTACAGGTCTCGCAGAATCAGTGGTTTGATACTACGCCCCTTGTACGTTGTAGGCAGGAACCTGCGATTGCATCCAGGCTGCATATGCGGTGGTTGAGGCGCCTGCTCATCTATGCTTGTGACGCAACCTCCTGGCAGTCACCAAGGGCAGCAATTCGGATCGCGCATGTGTAGAGACGGGCATCTTCAACCTTGAATTCTCCAGAGAATCGCGGGGGGAAGCAGGATGGTGGCTTGTGTGGCTTGACGCTCTAGCAGGGCACGGAGGCGGCGCTTGGCAACTAAAAGCTAAAATCGGGCCAATTGCCGTCATGCAAATTGCGCCCGTTCTGTATGAAGCTGAAGCTGAAGGCCTTCTTGTCGTCATCTGCTCTTCCAACTTCCAATTCAACCCAACTTTGGAGTTTCTCGAATGGCATGCGGCACAAGTCCATGCTCTACAATGGATTGTTTGGCGTAGGTTGCCGATGCCGAGTAGCGACCCGGAGATAGACACCAAGGGACTTTGCACGCCGCAGCAAAAAGAAGAAGAGGAGGAGGAACAGGAACAAGAAGAGGAACAAGAAATGCCGGCTAGGAGAAACAGGCGCTTTGTTACGCGAGAACCCTTCGACGATGACGATAGATTGACGCTGCAACACGCCGAAGGGCCCTTTGGCTTTCTCAATCCAACGAGAGCCCATTTCGACCACTCGGCATTAGTCCCGGGGCCGACCTCTAGCGATGATGCAGAAGCCAGGCACGAGCCTCCAAAGCAAGGTGGCGAAGACAATGTGCCCGCCAAAAACGTCAGGTTCCTGTGGCGGTCGCGAGACAACCGAAAGGGCCGGCATCCGTTGCTCGTCCAGGAGCCGCTTCCAGGAGAAGACGCGCCTTTTATGACGCCAAGGCCGACGTCGCATCCCAAGGAGATTATGAAGGCCGTCATCAAGACTCTTACGCATTATCCGATCTGGGATATTTCGTGGCTGGTAGCCTTCATCTTCACGTGGGGAAGCGTGGTCTGGGTCCTAAACGTATGTCTTGGTATTTGCTGAAAAAAATAAAGTAAAAAAAAAAAAAAAAAAAAAAACTGGCCATGAGAGCCTGGGTTGAGCATGGTGACCTGATGCAGCGAGCAGAGTTTCTTCGTCTGGCTCCCCTTGGTCGCCCCCTCTACCGAGTTCGACGGCGAAACCTACTACGGCGGCGGCGTGACGGCCTTTATCGGTGCCATCCTGTTCTTCGAACTCGGCTCCATCCTGCTCATCTTCGAGGCCATAAACGCCAACAATACGGGCTGTTTCGGCTGGGCCGTCGAACAGCTGGTTGACAGTGAGGGGGGCGGCCACGCGAAGCTTCGAGTCGTCGCAAACCACCATCGCTGCCGCCACCATCACCAAAACCGACGCAACTTTGTGGGCAAGCCTTCGGCCGCCGCCTTGGCCGAGGCTCGACCAGCTCCCAAGAGTGGGAACGGCGTCGACGGGGAGAAGCAATGGCAATGGTTCCCTTCCTGGCATGACCTGCGCACGCACTACCTCCACGAGCTGGGCTTCCTCGCGGGTTCTGCGCAGCTCTTTGGTGCCACCGTGTTCGGCGTCTCTGGGTTTACCGCGTTGCCAGGCATCAACAACAATCTCACACCACAGTGGCGGCTCGACGTTGCGTACTGGATCCCCCAAGTCGTCGGCGGCAGCGGCTTCATCGTCAGCAGCACGCTGTACATGCTAGAAACGCAGCAGAAGTGGTGGAAACCCGCACCTCATCTTCTGGGCTGGCACGTTGCATTCTGGAATCTCGTGGGGGCGTTTGGATTTACGCTTTGCGGTGCGCTGGGACTGGCATACAATAATTCCGGGGCGCAATTTCAGGCCGGATTGGCTACATTCTGGTAAGACATGCATATCGGATCTGGTTTCTCGAGTCGGTCGGTATTTGCTAATTTTCAAATTTTCTTTTTCTTTCTTTTTTTCTTTTTTTTTTCTTTTTTTTTTCCGCCTCTGTTGCTTTCTTTCAGGGGTTCATGGGCTTTCTTGATCGGCAGTTACCTGCAGCTCTACGAAAGTTTGAACAAGCATCCCGTGGAGGCGGTGACGTCGTTGGAAGATTTTGAAACAAGGTAATGGGGATTTGGATGCGAGGAGGGCGTTTAAGTTTTTTTTTTTTTTTTTTTTTTTTTTTTTTAAAGCCTAGCTGCTGAAGATTCCTGTTGGATAACCTGGACCCATGAAACAAATACGGGATCGGTTCTGTTGCTGCCGTTGATGAGGAACAAACAAGGAAATAAACAAATAAACAAGCAAATAAACAAGCAAATAAACAAGCAAATAAACAAGCAAATAAACAAGCATATAAGCAAACAAACAAACAATCGGGCTTTGTTGGATTGCGTACCTACCTTGTGTATAGGTAGTTAGTTGTAGTTGTAGTTGTTGTACTAGGTGGTTTGGTTGCGATTGGTCTAAAAGCTCCTTCGGCTACCTAAAGAGGAAACAATAACAGATGGCAGACAAAAATCGCCAAAGTGTCACCATCTATCTAATCTAGATTTAATTAGCCTCGTTCTGCTTTACATAATTCTGGCCTTTTTGTAACGGGTATTTTGGTAAATGTTACATTAGAGGCTGCGGAAGCGCCGGTGTTTTAAAACTAAGGTAGCTCCGCTGTGGAGTTATCATAGCCCGCATTGTTTTTTTTTTTTGTTTTTTTTTCTTGTTAGGGGTTTTTTTTTAAAAAATTTTTTTTAAAAAAAAATCGAATAAATTATGTAACAACTTCATAAACATCCTTCATAACTTTGCGATTCAAACTCTGTGCTCTTCACATGGAAATATGTAGTACGTACCAAGGTAGTTTTGTAGTTGTCTTGACGCAACCGGGTACTCCGTACCTGTTATAACAACAGCTCCAGGTTGAGCACCTGGGGACCGATAAAACGTATTTGTCAGCGTCAGATAGACGGTGAGTTGCCGACGGGCCAGCAGTTGAGCATGCGACGTGAGCGCCAGTAGTTTTCTTTTCTTTCTTCTTTTTTTCCCCCTCTAGATCTCGCCAATCTTCGTTGGCATCTACTGATATGCGTTTGTATGACTACCTATAGTGGGCAATCTGTATTCTTTGAGAGGGTGCCACGAGGACGTTCTAAACGTTTCCGTAGGGTCGGGGTATTTTATGGGGAACCTCCAATCCGGGGAGTTGGGTTTTGAGTCACCCCGAGTGACAGCCAGAATGTACGATGACAACACAAGTAAGGCACTTGATTCCACATTTATTGATACTACGTACTACGTACCAAGATAACCTACCTACCTGGTGTTACTCCATAAAACTTGTATGTGGCAAGGCGTGTTGAGCAAACTGAAACGAACCAATCAGAGGTATCCAGTTATCCTTTTTGCCATGACGGCGACACGAAAGAGGAAATGAGACAAATACCTTATTCACTTGGCACTAACAAATAGGAACGACGAAGCCGCAGCGAGTTGATACGGGGCAAAACAACCAAACTCGTAGGACGCCTCACCTGAACCAACGTCGGGTCATGCAAGCCAAGTACTAGGTAGCTATGCTCCGAGACCGTGTGCTGCCATGACGACGGCGGGAATGATTTGACGACTACCTGCTCTCGCCCCCTTGAGCGAACATCAAATGGAGTATGCACATGCTGGTACTACTAGTAGTACAAGTACGTACTAGGAGTACGGAGCGCTGAGAGCAACACCAAGCCAAAGGTTCGGATGAAAACTCCGGGGAGTTTGGCCCCTCCCTCCCTGCCGCAATGCGCGTGCCGCCAAATGGCCTCTGCGTGAATGAGGCAGCAAATCAGCGCTCCGTGAGAGGGGGGGGGGAGGTCCCAGATGGCGTGCGTGCCGGGATGTGTACGCCATGCAGGCAATATCGGACATGTCGCAGTGCAGTAGCTCAAGTCGTCGAGAAGAAGCATTGTACTGTAAGGAGGTGTGAGTGTGTTCTGGCCCATGACGATGATTAGCACTTGTAGCAGGTATGTTTGGCACGAGGTAGGGAAGAACTCTCTGGCCCTTGAATTGGGTTGTTGCATCCTACAGCATTCGAGAGCCCCCCCCCCCTCCTCCGCATGCCGGATACTGGCGGCGAGCGAGGCTACGAGAAAGACGGGACGAGGCGACGCCGTAGCGGTGAGTCACGCTGGGGCGAGATGGGCGGCAGAGGAGAGAGGGAAGGATTCTGGTATGCCTAAAGGGGGAAAGACTCGGGGAGGGATGGCGGTGGAGAATGTAGAAGTTTGGGGGTTGGCGGCGTTGTTAGCGCAGCTGAGTACTCATGCATGTGCTCTGTATTAAGTAGTTCATAAGGTACCTTATGAAAAAGGGAAGAAAGAAGAATAAGAAAAAAGGGGGCGAGAGAAGGGGGAAAATGAGAGACAAAAAAAAAAGAAAAAAATGATAATAAAAATAAAATAAAAAAAGAAAGGAAAGAAAATAAAGACAAGAAAAAAAAAGCCAGTCCCCAAGCTAATTGGCAAGGCCCAAAGGTGCACGATGCAACGCCGTTTGCCTTGATTCGGTGGTGGCACGATGGACGACGGGCGGGTGGAATTAGGAATTAGTAGTACAAGGTACCGCAAGAGAAGGGGAAAAAGGGAACGTTTGTCAGGGCCAAGCAAAGAGTTGCCGAGCCCGGTGACTCAGTGAATAGGCGAGTGAGTCGACGCTATCAAAGCGTGATCCACGCGGGGGAAAAAAAAAAAGAAAAAGAAAAAAGAAAAAAAGAAAAAAAGAAAAAAGAAAACAAAAAGACAAAAAAAAAAGAGAGAGAGAGAAGAGAGCCCGGTGAATGAAGGAGACACAGACTGATGATCGTTTGCGAGATGGACCAGAAGCCAATCCGTGCCTTGCCATGCTTCGACTTGCGATACAGGCACGAGTAATACAGAGTGCATTGTTAAGGTACTCGGTTGTTCCGCCTCGTTCAAACCTCTATTACTTACAGCAGGCACCGCCTTCAAGGGCCGCAAGGTTTCGCGACCCAGCGAGCGAAGGGTTTTTTTTTCTTTTCTTCTTTTTCTTTTCTTCTTTTCCTTTTTTTTTTCTTTCCCCTTTCTTTTTCGGCCGTCGCATCAGCTCCGGGACTTTGGAACATTGGGACTTTGCTCTGTATATATACGCACGGAGTACAACCCTATCTGCGGTTTAGCGGGAGTATTAGCGCGCTGCCAAAGTCTCGCCGAAGGAGCTGGCACTAACATAAGGTACTCGTACGTACGAATTACCTAGTAGTACAGGTAGGTATGTGCGACTCCGCAGCCTTCATGTGTGGCTGCTTTCAATCCAACGACTTCGTTCAGGCGGCACCGAATCACCGTTGGAGTGTACTTGTATATATAAAGAAAGGTATGTAGTAGTAGTACCTTAGTAGCAGCTGTTGTTGTTTTATACTAAGGTAACTAACTATATTAACTATATGCTGCTTACCATACGGCCATGTATATACCTCGCATGAGCCAAAGCCCCCCCGTCATATGTGCTGCTGGCGTGGGAGTGCAGACATCCAAGGGTTGGGAGGCATGCGCTAATGCAACCTCGTGCCGTGTGACTCTTGTTCCGACGTCGAGCTCTGGCTTTGATCATGATCCTGCGATTGCTTCGTTCCTGTCAACAGGCTGACCGGATGAATTGCAACCGAGTATATCAAAATTCAAAATCGTCGCCGTGCCGTGGCAAATGAATTGATGCTCAAACCGTTGAGATTCTTTCTTTCTCCCCCCCCTTCCCGGTGACGCCATGCTCTGCTCTGCTCTGTACAAATCCATACCTGCTATAATACCTTAGTACGGAGTACCTAGTAGCTAAATTCTTTTCTCATTACCGAACCAACTTATACCGTTGTACGTATAATCAATAGGCACGGGTTAGCAAGCAACCTTTAGGTAAGGCCGCCGCGCGTGGAAATGGAAAAAAAAAAAAAGGAAAAAGAACAAGGAAAAAAAAAGAAGAAAAAAAAAAGAAGAAAAAAAGAAAAAAAGTTCCCTCCCTCCCTATTACCGGTATAGCTTCCCATGGTTTCCCCACCGAATCGGGCGCAAAAAGCTTCCCTGTCCCGCCCGTTGATATAACTATGTACGTACTAGGCGTCATCTCCACTGATAACAGGCTCCGAGCCTTGCACGTTCATAGCAATACTAGTGCTAAAAGTTCTGGCGGCGTTGCGACTTTTGCCCTTTTTTTTTTTTTTTTTTTTTTTTTTTTTCTTAATTGGAACCAATACCGACCGCCTCACTGCAGGCAGCCCAGCCCACACAGACAGGCCTTTTTTCTTTTCTTCCTCTTCTGCCTTTTTCCTCTTCCTCGGCCCGCTTGTTTGCTTGAATTTCCCTTTTCTCTGCTGCCCGCGCATTCGTTGACGCTATGAGTGTATAGAGCGGCAGGAGGAACGAGAGCCCACGCGCCAGGAACGGAGACGAGATTCTCTCTCTCTCTCTCTCTCTCTCTCTCTCTCTCTCTCTCTCTCTCTCTCTCTCTCTCTCTCTCTCTCTCTCTCTTCTCTCCTCCTTTTTTTTTCTTCTTCTTCTTTTTGCTTTTTTTCTTTTTTTCTTTTTTCTTCTTCTTCTTCTTCTTCTTTTTTTTTTTTTTTCAATATCTTCCATTTTCTTGCATCGCTGACGTCTGCCTCGCAAACCTCGCGGACCGCCAGCCTCGGCGCAGCTTTTGACGCTGCCGGGATCGCTAGTAGCATTCTTTTTTGCCTTGTCCTGAGGAATTGACACGTATTTCAAGCATCTTCACCAATATTCTTAGGGCTCTCCCTCGTCGCCTCTGGGGCAGCTGCTCGCCCCCCCTCCCCCCTAAAGCAGAACTAGCCATGGGCTTTGCTCAATGCTCATGGCCGCTTTGGCAGGTCGATGACCTCACCCAGTGCTTCCAAAGAGAGTGGGTTCCCGATTCGCCGCGGTCCTGCCACGCGCTCTGCCTCGTGGCCCGTGGCGTGGAGACGGTCTAGCTAATGAGCCGTTCTACAGCTACCTCGCCGTCCTCTTCCCGTTAATAGTAATCACCATCTCCTTCTTGCGCCTCGCTTGGGTCAACGTTGGCCGCGCCGTCAGCGGTCGCAAGAGCAAGGGTTATAGCTCCATCTCCGCCTCCGCCGACGACAACGACGACGCGCCCAACCATACGGGCATCCCTCCTGACGAGGAACCCCAAGACAGCGATGACGACGACCTCGAGATCAACGGCGGCCGCCTGGCCCTGGCGAAGGTGACGTCCAAGGGCTCGATAATCCAGGCCGATACTCCCACCACGCAGCGCCTGTCGCAGCTCGTCGAGGAGCTTGCCCTTGCCGCTCTGGTTGCGATCAATGCCTTTGCTCTCATAACCGGTGCTTTTGGACCCGGCGGCCACCTCGCCGCCATTGCCGGGCTCACCACTTGGATATACGCCTTGGTTCTTGCCACGCTACGCGTCGCGCTGGGCACCTCCAAGTGGCGAATCCCCTACGTCTGGAATCACACCGCCACCCTTTACGGCTGCAAATGGGTCTTGGCCATCTTCATCTTCCGCTCCGCCCTGATCCATCCTTACAGCAAGCTTTCCCAGGCTCTCGTCGCCGCCGACTTTGCCCTCAACTCTCTGCTGTTCGGCATTGCTGCCTCCACTAGAAAGGGCAACAAGACCGTCGTGTTGGAGTGGGAGGACGGCATCGAGCCGTCGCGCGAGCCCCTGGCGAGTCTCTTTTCCATTGCCACCTTCTCGTGGGTCGACGCCATCGTCTGGCAGGGCTGGAAGAAGCCACTCGACATTGGAGATGTCTGGAACCTCCTGCCCAAGGACAAGTCTACTGCCATCATTGCCGATTACAGGCTGTTCAAGAAGACCACTGCCCTTTCCTGGCACCTGCTCAAGTACTTCCGCAGCCTGCTCTTCATGCAATGCGCGCTGGCGGCCGTTGCCGGCCTCTTCACCTTCGCCCCCACCCTGCTGCTCAAGGCCATCCTC
Source organism: Trichoderma cornu-damae (assembly GCA_020631695.1). Lineage (NCBI taxonomy): Eukaryota > Fungi > Ascomycota > Sordariomycetes > Hypocreales > Hypocreaceae > Trichoderma > Trichoderma cornu-damae. The sequence goes on from CM036087.1 coordinate 5,811,396, forward strand.
CAGTTCGTAGAACGCCCCGACGATGCGCCCGTCAGCGTTCTCTGGCTCCTCGTCATCGGCCTCCCGGTTGTTGACACTATCCGCTCGTACTGCGATGGCATGGCCCTCTGGATTGGCCGCAAGATCTGCATTCGCGTCCGTGCCATCATCGTCGGCGACATCTACGCCAAGGCGCTGCGCCGGAAGGCCGCCGCCGGCAAGGACAAGGTTCTGCTCGGCGACAAGGCCAAGCCCGATGCGGGCGGCGACGACGAGTCCGGCGGCAGAGCCACCCTAGGCCAAAAAATCAAGCGCGCTCTTGGCTTTGGCGGCAAGAAGCACAACAAGGCTGCCGGCGCGGATGACGCCGAAGCCGCCGGCTCCACCAGGGCCGGCGAGGAAAAGGGAGGAGACGACGAACAGGCCAATCTGGGAACCATCATCAACCTGATGTCGGTCGACAGCTTCAAGATTTCCGAAACCACCGCCTACATTCACTTCTTGTGCGCCTCGGCCCCCACGCAGCTGACCATTTCCATCTTCCTGCTGTGGCAGGTCATGGGCCTCAGCGCCATCCCCGGCATCATCGTCATGATCTTCCTCCTGCCCATCAACTACATGCTGGCTCGCGGCTTCAACCTCACCTCCAAGAACATTATGGCTGCTACTGACAAGCGCATCAATGTGACAAACGAGATCCTCCAAAACATCCGCATCATCAAGTACTTTGCCTGGGAGCGGCGGTTCGGCAAGATTGTGGACGAGAAGCGCCAGGCCGAGCTCAAGGCCCTGCGCTCCCGGTTCCTCCTGTGGGCCCTCGCCGTCGCCATCTGGAACTCGGTTCCCGTGCTCATCACCTTCTTCTCCTTCCTGGTGTACACGTTGATTGAGAAGAAGCCCCTGTACCCTTCCGTCGCGTTCACGGCCATTTCCCTCTTCATGCTTCTCCGCGTTCCCCTCGATCTCCTCGGTGACATGTTCGCCCACGTCCAGGAAGCTAAGGTCTCCATCGACCGAGTTGAAGAGTACCTCTTGGAGGAGGAGACGGAGAAGTATCGGCAGCTCGGGCTGGACAATGTGGACGAAGACGGCAAGAAACGCATCGGCTTCAGGGACGCAACCCTCATCTGGGGCGCCAAGGACAGCGTGGCCGAAGACGGTTCCAGGGCGTTCCGGCTGCTCGACCTCGACGTGGACTTTCGGATCGGCGGGCTCAACATCATCGCGGGCCCCACCGGTTCTGGCAAGACGTCCATGCTCATGGGCCTCCTCGGCGAGATGACTCTTGTAGAGGGCCGGGTGTTCTGCCCCGGCGGCCGCAGCCGGGAGGACGTTCGCCCCGACCCCGAGACCGGCCTCGCCGATACCATTGCCTATGTCGCTCAGGCTGCCTGGCTCGTCAACGCCAACATCAAGGACAACATCGTTTTCGCCGCGCCGTACGACGAACAGAGATACAAGGACGTCATCGTCGCCTGCGCCCTTGAGCGCGATCTCGAAATTCTGGATCACGGCGACCAGACGCTGGTTGGCGAAAAGGGCATCACGCTCTCTGGCGGCCAGAAGCAGCGAATCTCCCTGGCCCGCGCCATGTATTCCAACTCGGCTCATATCCTCCTCGACGACTGCCTGAGCGCTGTCGATTCGCACACGAGCCAGTGGATATTCACCAACTGCATCAACGGTCCCCTGATGAAGGGCCGCACTTGCATCCTCGTCACGCACAACGTGCAGCTCTGCGTGCCCTCGTCCGACTACGTCGTCCTGCTGGACAACGGAAGAGTCGCCGCCCAGGGGCCCTCGCAGGAAGTCATCGCCTCCGGCAAGCTGGGCGAGGAAATCCAGCGCTCCCGACCCGCTTCTAACAGCGCGTCTCGCATCCCGTCTCGCGTGCCGTCTAGCGTCGGCGACGCGGAGACTATGGTTAATAGCAACGGCGACGCGTCCGACGACGCGGGCGGCTCCAGCAAGGATCGGAAAAAGGAACAGCCCAAGGGCCCGCCGGAAGAGACAAAGGCCACCGGGTCTGTCAAGTGGTCTGTTTTGAGGATTTACCTCTCGTCCATGGGGCCCTGGTGGTTCTGGCTTGTCGCCTTCATGGTCTTCGGCATGCAGCAGCTCTCGACCGTCGCGACCAACATTTGGGTCAGGCAGTGGGCCAACCAATACATTGAAGAGGAGAACTTCCAGGCCTTGTACAGCCCCCTGTCCTACGCCTACGGGACCGACGCTTTCGCCAAGGGCTCGTGGGCGTCCGCCGCCGCCGCCAGCCTGGGTGGCATGCATCCACCCACCGAACTAAGCCCGCGTGCGGCGCATGGCCGGGCCGCGTCTGGGGCGGCTGCCATGCCCGAAGTCAATGTCGGGTACTATCTTAGTGGACTCGCCGTCATCGGCGTGCTCGGCGCCGTGGCCGCCCTGACCCGAGACATCTGGATCTTCTTTGGTTCCTTGACCGCTTCCAGGCGGATTCACGATCGCCTCATCCTCTCCGTGACCCGAGCCAAGTTCAAGTTCTTCGATGTTACCCCTCTCGGCCAGCTGATGAACCGCTTTAGCAAAGACCTCGAGGCCGTGGACCAAGACATCGCCCCGACGGCTATTGGCGTCATGACTTGCGCCCTCTCCCTCATCGTGACCATTGTCCTGATTGCGTTCATCACCCCCGGCTTCCTGATCGCCGCCTTCTTCATCGCCGTGCTTTTCTACGTCGTCGCCGCATTCTACCTCCGTGCCTCTCGCGACCTCAAGCGCCTGGAGTCGGTCCAACGCAGCCCGCTCTTCCAGCAGTTTGGCGAGACCCTCAGCGGCATGACGACTATCAGAGCCTACGGCGACGAGCGGCGCTTCATCCGCGATAACCTGGCCAAAATCAACACGCAGAGCCGGCCTTTTATCTATCTGTGGGCCTGTAACAGATGGCTCGCATTCCGAGCCGATTTGCTCGGCAATCTCGTGTCCTTCTTCGCGGGCGTCTTCATCATCACCAACCTGGGCAAGGTCGACGCCGGAGCGGCCGGCATCTCGTTGAGCTACGCGATGAACTTTACCGAGAATGTCCTGTGGCTAGTCCGCCAATACGGCATGAACGAGCAAAACATGAACTCCATGGAGCGCGTCAAGGAATATCTGGACGTTGAGCAAGAGGCGGAGGCCATCGTCGAGGATAGCCGGCCGCCAAAGAACTGGCCCGCGCAGGGCGGTGTCGAGTTTGTCAAGTACTCTACTCGTTACCGTGCCGAGCTGGATCCCGTCCTCAGAGGCATCTCGCTCAAGATCAAGCCCAGGGAAAAGGTTGGCATCGTGGGGCGAACCGGCGCAGGCAAGAGCTCGTTGACACTGGCCATCTTCCGCGCCCTGGAGGCTGATTCGGGAAGCATCATCATCGACGGCATCGACATCAGCAAGATTGGCCTCCAGGATCTCCGAGAGAACATCACCATTGTGCCGCAGGATCCTACGCTCTTCATGGGCACCATCCGAACGAATCTCGATCCCTTTGACCAATACACGGACGAAGAAGTGTTTGAGGCTTTGAGACGTGTGCAGCTGATCGGACGCGATGAGGTGACCGCTCCCGCCGCTGCTGCCGTTTCAGCCCCGGCCGAAGGAGAGGGCGCGGAGGTCTCATCCGGTTCACGAACACCGTCAATTGCCACGAACAAGAACGTCTTCCTCGATCTGTCATCCCCCGTGACCGAGTCTGGTTCCAATCTCTCGCAGGGCCAGCGGCAGCTACTGTGCCTGGCCCGAGCAATGCTGAAGAGGCCGACCGTCATGGTCATGGACGAGGCTACGGCGTCCATCGACTACAACACAGACTCCAAGATCCAAGGAACCATTCGGGAACTCACCGGAACCGTCATCACAATCGCACATCGCCTTCAGACCATTGTGGATTATGACAAGGTGCTGGTGCTGGACAAGGGCGAGGTGGTCGAGTTTGACCACCCATGGGAGCTGATCAACCGAAAGGACGGAACTTTTAGGAGCATGTGCGAGACGAGCGGTGATGTGGACGTCTTGTTCAAAGCGGCCAAGAAGAAGTGGGACGACGGTCAACTGGTCAATGTCGAGCCGTGAGCGGCTTGAAAAGAAAGAGCAGGGAATAAATTCATCATCTTTTATTGTTTTTGCAAAGGAAACATGGGATGACAGAGAGAGAGAAAGAAGAACCGCCTCGATTGGAAGTATATTGGGTTTGTATATGCTGTGCCGGCGCGCCCTCCCCCCCCCCCCCCCCCCAAAAAAAAAAACAAAAAAAACAAAGCAAAACAAAAAACAAGATGCTTTAGAGATGGGGGAGGGTGGAAGGGGAGGTGGATAACAAAACACTAAAGTGCCCCTGAAGCATATATACAGGTGAGGGGCCAGTATTGAAGCAGTTCACAAAGGAGTTGGATTCTCGGGTACCCTTAATTTTTTTTTTTTATTTTCCCCCGTTGGGATACAAGCGAGAATGAATGGGCGACAAAACAGAAATATGATGTATGAGCATGATCAGCATGATCAGTTTTTATATATATATATTAGCTTTCCATAGTACATGGATGTATTATTGGAACTTGACTCGTTCATTTGGGTGAATGGTTGTGTGTGTAAGGCTGGGCAAGGCGTAGTACGCAGGGTAGGTGTGTTGTCGTATATTTTCAGACAATCAAAAAAGCTCTGCCATTTTCTCAGTTATAGAGAGAGAGGCAATTTATCCTAGCCACGGAGCCGAAAAGCTTGTGGCCCGGATGACACAGAGGATATGCTGAGAGAGAGATGCCATGGGTTTGTTGCTCCCACCGCTTCCCAGCATTCGCATCATCACTGTAAAACCACCATGTATCCCATGTTGCTTAGGTAATATCTAGGTTGTGGAGATCAGGCAGCTGTATCATTGTATGTATGTATGTATGTATGTGTACGTGTACGTGTACGTGTATGTGTACGTGTGTATGTGTACGTGACAAGCCGCGCTTATGTACAGGCACTCGCTGATATGGATGGCCTCGTCCCTCCTCGGGCACTTCCAGATACGGAATCCTGCCGCAAAAAAACGGGGTGGGGAGGGCGGTGGGCGCTGAAGAGGGCGTGAAGAGATGGAACAAACAGGGGCGACGTAAGCTGCTCGCTTGCCGAATACCTAATGATGATGATGATAATAACAATAATAATAAAATAATAATAATAAAAAGAGTCTTCAGCCGCGTTCTTGTTGCTAAGATTTGTTCATGGCAAGGGTGTTTTGTCAATTGTCAATTCGTCCAAGCTGAGTTGACGCACTCGCTACATGTCCTGTTCAGCAGTTACATAAGTACAAAGGCACTAAGTACTTGTACTACTACTTGTACTAAGTAGGTACCTACTGATGCATCATGTAATGTAGCCCATAATATTAGTACTCCGTAGGGCACCTATTTGGGCCCAGTGAGAGGAGAGAGAGGACTTGGCCATGTCTGCCCAGCCAAAGCAGTATAGCAGCCCTTTAAATTAGGGACCAATGCCAAAAGCCGCGTCTTGTGTGTGTCCTTCTCTCCATTCCCTTTTGGTTTCTTTCGCCGGCGGATTTGAGGCCTGAGGCTCAGCTCAGAGAGAGAGAGAGACACACACAGAGAGAGATTTGACGGGACAGAGAAAAGAGGGAAGAGCGGAAAGAGGAGGGAGTTGCTTACCTGCGGCGTGCCTGCCTCTCTCGCCGGCTTGGGCTTCTTTTTTTTTTTTTTTTGTCCTTATCGATTTGCCAACCTTTTTTTTTCCCTAAACACCATCGTAGCCTTGCAAGGCCTTTTTCCTTTTTCCTTTTTCCTTTTTTGCTTATTACTTTTTGCTTTTGCTTTCGTCTTCTTCTTCTTCTTCTTCTTCTTCTTCTTCCTTTATATATATATATATATATATATATATATATAGGTTTTTTCTTCTTCTTTTTCTTTCTTTCTTTCTTCTCTCTCCCATTTCTTGCCATCACATCCGCAAAACCATGGGCAAGCCAGACTTCCTCCCTCCTCCGTCTCCGTCCGCTGGCCCTGTGTCTCCGCTGGCCGAGGCCGCAGGTTCCATCTCTCTCAACCCAACATCGGCATCGACCGCCTTTTCGGCCGCGAATCTCAGCAACCATCGCCAGACGTACTTTGACGACGATCCCACTGAGCTCGCCGCCGACGAGCTTCCTCCCCTCTACGACGAACATGAGAGCGATGCCATCCCCTTCGTCGATCCTCTGGTCCCTACTGCCGGCCCTGCTGCCGGCGGTCTGAGGGTCGAGCCCTTCAAGCGTGACGCTCGCTCAGACACCGTCTACTACATGGATGCTCGCCTCGACTCCGACCCCGAGTTCCTCAACGACACGCTCGTCCGCCTCTCCCAGGTGCCTCCCCGGCCCTTTGCCCACATCCGCGGCACGCACACCGAGACTCGCCGCAAGTCGGATGACAAGACCGAGCAGGTCACCGTGGTTGATTTTGACATTGAGATCGAGCTCACCCACTTGCTCTACGTCAATATCCAGGACCCGACAAACGGTGCCTGGCGACAACTCTACAGCGTCGGCAACCTGGAAAAGGTCCGCCGCGGCACCGTTTTCCCGACCCGGGCGCCCGGATTCGGCGGCAGCGGCGGCATCATCGAGAACGGCGAGCCCACCGTCGAGGAATGGTGCCACCGCTTCTGCGCCAGCCGCGCGGGCCTCAAGAACATGGTATTTGAGCGTCGCGTCACCGGCTGGGACTGGGATTACTTGAAGAAGCAGCTGGACCGCTTGGTCCAGGACACCAATTACCGCGGACACACCAGCATCACCTTTCCGGTGCGGAACTCGCGTGTGGAAATTTACAACGTCTGCCGCGTAAACCGGATGCGCCTGACCAAGTGGATCGAGGTCATGTTTATGCTGACGCTCTTGTTCCTCTTCGCATGGCCCTACCTCTTCTTCCGCACCAAGCGTTGGGAGACGGCCTACGCCGAGTGGTCCATGAGCCGTGAGGCGTCCGACGGCACGGAGCGTCGATATGCTTCCATGAGCGAGGCGCAGTGGTATCACATGTGGGCGAGAGCCATCCAGAAGGCCGTGTTGGAGCGCAGGCAGGGAAATCTCGACCAGGGAGACGTGGAGAGGGCCAACCAGCCGGCCGACCAAGCCGGTGGCTTTGCCGGCATGGTGCAGGCCGGCGTAGAGGCCATGGGCGTGGTGAACAGATCGTTTGGATGGGGAGGAGACAGCGGCGATGGCGCCCCTCGACGCTTTAAATTTGGAAGGCGATGATGAGTGATTTGGTATTCTCTGGCCCCGCGGCAATGAATCCCTGATAGACTGAAGGGGGGGTGGGGGGGTTGCAACCCCTTCCAAACCCCTTTTTTTTTTTTTTTTTGTTGTTGTTGGTGCATTTCTTCCCTCTGTCCTTTTTGAACAAGGCTTGTTTGCTTGAGAGCTCTGGAGTTGTAAGGGTAGCATGGTCATTTCACAAGAGTAGACGAGGCAGATAGATGTTGGGCTATTCCCATGTCCGATCTTTATAGCATGGCTACTATTTTCCACTACTAACTATAGTTTGTTTAGGTATATATGATATATATACCGGGCGCTGATGGGATTTCTTTTTCTTTCCCCCCCCCCCCCCCCTTTTTTTTTTTTTCTCTCTTTTTTATTTTCCCCCCTCATCTTTCTTTCTACTCCAATTCTGCCTGCTCTTCGATGAGCGTTAACCATCTGGGAATTCAATCCCCGCTCCCATCACAAAATCTTTTTTTTTTTTGCTCCGTATTAAACGGAAAACTGCCCCTCAGGCCAAATTGGGGGGTTGCGCCCCACCGCCACAAACAAGCCTGCTGAAAAAACGTGGCTGATGTGCCATCACTAAGCATTGCATCACTAAGCATTGCATCACCAAATTAAACGAGGAAGCACCCGTTCTTTCGACATCATACTTGTCCCTCTTTCTCTCTCTCTCTCTCTCTCTATCTATCTATTTATCTCTCTCTCTCTATCTCTCTCTCTCTCTGTCTCTCTCACATATTCTTTCTGTATATCCCCTCTCCTCAGCTCAAAGCCGGCCCGTCTAAAACGTATCCCTCTTCCAACCCATCTTGGGCATCCCTCACTACTAATTGGCGCAAGACCCAAGAATCAGGTTTTAGAGCTGCGCCCTCGCAAGAGAAGGCTTGTTTTTTTATGTTATTTCTAACCGCAAGGAACGTTTGAGAGGGAGAGGCGACGCGAAAAAAAAAAGAAGAAGTTTCTAATCTCGTCGGGAATGGACATCTCCAATCCCAGGAGGATTCTGGCCGTTTGCCTGGAGGGCTCGGAGCAGCATCTGAGTCGTGTAATCAAAGGTACCTTGATTTTATTCTGCCCTTTTTTGGTTTTTTTCGTTCTTTCTCTTCTTATATATATATATATATATATATATATATATGTGTGTGTGTGTGTGTGTGTGTGTGTGTGTGTGTGTGTGTGTGTGTGTGTGTATGTGTGTGGCTTTTCAGGTGCAAAAAGGAGAGACGGGGCTGAGCCTTTTTTTTATGCATAAAAAGTATGGTTATGAATGGCTGCCATCACTTAATATGACAATCCGCTCATTCCTTTCCTTTCCCTTCTTTTACTCTATTTGGACTTGCGCTCTACCAAGATTGGCTTAAACATGTTTCCACCACTCATTGGGCTGACCTCATCTTGATCAGACCTTACGGGCTCATCACCTGAAGCGCCGTCAACGTCACTAGCGGGCACCACACATGATCTTGAGCTCAAAACTTCATATTACACAGCATCCGTACCGATATGGTTGGATCTTATTGCCTCCCCGTCGGAATGGGCCGCGTCATTTCTGTCCGAGGAAGCCCGCGAGGTCCTTGCTGTGCTGGGCGGCCTCGTCCTCGTTTTTGCGGTCCCCAGCGGCTCAGCCGCTGCCCTGACTGCAGACGATGAGCCCCCCAGTCTTATTCGGCACGTTGGCAGTGTCGTCCAGAAGGGCCTTGGTGGGTGGGAGTGGGACGGAGTTCGACTGGCCATTGGCATCGGTGAGGGCGATGCTGATGAATGGGATGAGCTGTGCGCAGAGGCTGGCCTGGAGTTTGTGCAGATTAAAAGCGGACAGAAGGATAAGAACGAGTTTGGAGGTATGATGGCTCAAGGAGGCTCCCGCATTCCCCTTTTGCCACTGACTTGGCCTTGTTTAAAATATACAGCATTGCCGCAGGATGCGAGAATCTTGCTGACTGCAGACATCATCATCATAGAGAAGACGGGCATCCCTCGCGTCAAGGAAGCCCTCGAGTCAAACGACTGGGAGCAGTTGGGCCATGGGCCGCTCTCCGACTTTGGCGAGACACAATCCGATAAGTCTGGCGGCGCAGAGGATTTCGACCCAGAGAGCTTGGACTTTGGCGTCGACCGCTCTGATTTCGAGGGCCTGCGTATGGCGATATGGGAGTCGAGCCGCCTTGGCACTGGCGATTCCGACGACACGTCCCCAGATAAAGCCAAGGCAGATCAATCCAAGGCGGCTGACGTCGCAGCAGGCCCCGCCGCGGACATCGGGGATGACGAAACGGGAGATCGTGACCTTGACGACGAGGATGTTGCCAAGGTAGAGAAGCTGATGAGGAAGCTTCAGGCGGCCAGGGAGATGGGAGAGGGCATGGGTGAGGCGCAAAGAAAGCGGCTGGCAGCCAGGGCTGTGGAGGAGGTGATGCGAGAGCTTTGAAAACTAATGAATCCGACGCAATTTCTTTCTTCTTCTCTTTCTTTTGGTGACTTGCAGGCCGAGGTCTCCATTCACTCACGCAGCATGCTGTCGGTGGCCCGTACTTTCTCAACCCTTGTTTCTCATGCTGAGCTGGATTGGATGCTGCCGTTTCGTGGCATTCCTGCCTAGGCGTCTATGCATGCTGCGCCTTGTTTTGAGCGTCGCCTCCCCAACCCGAAGCCAGCCAGCCAGCCACCTGACGTGTGCTGGGTCTCTCCGTGCCTCGTACGGGCTTGGTTACGGGATCTCGCCGATCACGGAGGGCGATAACTTTGCACTCCGCGGAGTTTCTCGTAATGCGGCTTGCTACGCCAAACATTACTACTACTACTCTGCAATGTAAATATTACTACTACTACTACTAGTAGATAGCTGTGGCTGGCTGCAAGGGACTGCCGTCATGTGCCATGCCAGAGCATGAAAGGTGAGACATGCAGACGCCGTGCATCTGCCACAGCAAAAAACAAGGCTGCTGTAATAATAAATTTGCTTACCGGCGGTCCTGCGCACATCGCGGCACGCTCCCTGCGCATACCCCACAAGCATGTCTTGGCCAATGTTTTAAAACGGGCGTTAGACCTCAAGGGCTACTTGAGACTTTGATGGGGCGGGACGGACTCTAGAGACCGGCGAAGGGGCAGCTTTTCCTGTTTGCTGCGTTGAAAAAAAAATTGGCCTATTGGCCTTGCGGCTCGCGAGTCAAGCCTCCTTACTCCGGTGGAAGACGGAAGACGGAAGGCTGGGAGCTAGGCTTGAACTCGGGCGTGGAATTATGCGTATTGATGAGCGCCGGCATCGTCCTGGGCAGGTTCCCCTAAGGATAGCGTGGAGTGAGATGTGCTATGCTCTCCGAGCGGACCCATTTGCCCAGCCCAGTCCGTTCGTTGTTGGTCCTAGGTGGAGTGAGACATGCAACATGTTGGTGGTGTGTGATATGCCGCACACAAAAGGTAGTGTGTATTCTGCGGACAGGAAGTGGTGGAAAGGGCGGAGGATGCAGATGCAGAGAAAAAAGGAAAGGATCTAATAGGCGATACATGAGACGGCATGGGCCGTGTTAGGTGCCAGAACGGATCACCAACCAGCGGGCTGTGATGTCTATGCTTTGTGCGGCGGCATGGGGCTCGATGCTCGTTTTAAAGAGCGAAACTGCGCTCCATAAAGACGGAGTAGTATTTGCATCGCACTACTAGTATACTTGAGTCAGCGTAAATTGTGACGGCATTGGCCCTTTTCTCCCCCCCTCTCTCTTGACGAAGGAGGAGGAGAAGAGGAAGAAGAAGAAGAAGAAGGGGAGAAGGAGGAGGGGGGGAGGAGGAGGAGGAGGAGGAAGAAGAATAAGAAGAGTACAACTTGACTCCACCACCTACCTACAAGTGCTCATATCCCAACCGGATGGCTGTCAGCTCGATTTATTCAACTCCAACATTTGGTGAGATCCAGTTTTGCTAAAAGCTCGAGTCAAGCCAAGCTGAAGGATATGATGAACAAGCGTTGAATTTGGGCATACAACCGAATGCAAAAGTTTCTCTACCCATCCTTTTTTTTTGTTTCATTATAGGATAAAAAAACAAGGTAGGCGGTTGGATCTCGAACGACTGAGCTCGCCGTATTCTGACCGTCGCCAGAGTCGGGGCGCATATCTTGAACTGTTTTGTCCCCCCCCCCCCCCCCCCTACTCCGTAGACCCAAAGTAGCAAGAAAATTTCAAGCATCCTGCGACGTTGCCAGTCTCATCGCCTTCACACTATCGGTGGAATTGTTTTCTTTCTTTTTCCTTTTTTTTTTTTTACCAACCTGTGTTGCAGGCATAGGGAGCCTTGGGTCGACGAGTTTGCGAGGTTCGCGCAGGGGAACTGGAGGCTCATGGTCCACTTCCGACACGAACATCATCTCTGACCATTACTTCGTGTAGAGAGACCTTTTCGAGACTGGGCCAGTAGTCACAGGTAATGTAGGTAGTGCTTGCATGTACAAGCAGCTCTCATTACTCGAGACTCCACCACGTTTGTGAAATTGATGCCTGACGCCAAAAGAATAAAAAAAATAAGAAAAATAAATAAGGGAGAGCTGAGATGATGCCATCATCATGATGTCTCGATCTTGGCTGATGGAAATAGAGAGACCTGCGCAGTTCTACCTTGAACCTAAAAAGCGAGGGCAGGTAGCTAGGGATGATAAGATGGTGTTTGTTTACCGGTTTCATCCAAGGTCGCAAGCAGAGACATGTGGCAAGTCAAGTCAAGCCATCGGCAAGGTTTCATTCTTGGAGGCCCCCCCCTCCCCCCGACGTACCGCAAGACAATCGTGATCATATGAGAACGAAGTACCAGTACTCTTGTAAGGGAGGCTGCTGGGATTTTGTGGAGAAGGTTGAGAGCCGTGGTAGGTACTACTAGTAGTACTTGTGAGGGATCGATCGGAGGGTGGAAAGATGCTCAAAATGGGATAGGATGGATGCCAGGGGATATGGAAGCTTCAGCCGCGCTGGAGCTCCTTCTGTTTGGGAGCACTTGCGCTTCCACTTGCATGTGCATGTGCATGAGCATGTCGCTCTGCTCGATGCTACGATCTCTCCCTATGATTCTTTGGGTTTAGGACAGAGTCAAGGCGGGCGGAGTGTGGCGGCTGGGCGGAGCGCCTCCCGGCTACTGGTTGGCCGTGGCTGACGCTGAGCGACACCAAGTGACAGGGTCCCAGGATCCTGGTCAGTCCTAGTCAGGGGTAAGGAGGCTATGGAGCCCTTTCCTTTGGCTTCTCCGAGACCGTCGGGCATGCATATCGTGCGTTCCTTACAGTGTGCCGTGCATAGACAAGCCTTTTTGGTCGAAGCGTATGCAAAGTGGCGATGGGTTCTCTCTCTCTCTCCCTCTCTCCCTCTCTCCCTCCCTCTCACGCGCGCAAGGAGCATGTCCATTGAAGCTCCCACCACGTGTATCGTATCCACCACGAATCATCCACTGCAGGCTTCTCGGCCACCTCTGCAATAGGGATAGGGAACATCCCGGCCTTCTCTACGGTCTTGCCGTCGAGTTTCGTCATCTCTCACAAGGACTCGGAGAGATGGTGCCATTGATGACTAGCACTGCTCCGTGCTGCAGGCTCGCTACCAGGACGACTTGGGCCGGGCAATAAGAAGATGCTGGGACCTGACGCTCCCATGCTCCGTGCCTGGCAGTCATTTCGACTTCCACACTTGTCGCCATCCTGCCGTGATCATCGGCGGCGAAGGAACAAGCCAGGCGGCGGACGAGGTGTGTCGAAAAGGGGAGGGTCTTTGTTTGAGGTTTTCCCCGGCGGCCGGCCCCTCGCCTGGCGTTGCTGGAGCTGGTTGACACGGTGCCGGAGACAAATGGGGTTTAAGGGGCGCACTGTACATGCCCCCCCCCCCCCGGACGCGACCCGCTCTCCCATGGCCGCATCGAACGGACCCCTTCTGCAGGAACACGACTGGGAAGTACGCAGTAGGTACTCTTGCCAGTACGCAGTGCTATCGTTTTCTGGCTACTCTGAGGTGGTGGCACGGCATTGGCCTTTCCCAGCTGGCTTCTGCAAGCTCTCGTTGATCAGCACAGAGAGAGAGAGAGAGTATGGAGTGCCTGGACTCGTTCGTGTCTACACCAGCACCGTCTGTGGTTTTGCCATGGATTGGATGGTGTTCGTGCGATTGCTCTCCCCGTACTACCATTCCGTAGCAGTAACCAACAATGATGGGGGAGCCAAAGGGTCCGGCAATGCGTCTTTTCGCCGTTCACCAACGGCCCCCATCCCCCCCCCCATGATGTCACCCCACTGCCGCTCAAAAGTCGTTGCTGGATTCTAGTTCAGGGTTGGGTGCGTCAAATCGGGCCATGGTACATACTACTGGGCGTGGGCAGCGACAAACTCTTCGCACAGACACGCGAGTAGCGCCATGCATGCGTTAGGGTCGCCAAGTGCGGCATGGGGATGGAGCTAGGACCCGACTCCTCCCATCTGCCCGTGCCTGTCTGCCTGTCTGTCCATCCGTCCGTCTGTCTGTCTGTCCGTCTGTCTGTCCGTCTGTCTGCACGAGGGACGAGCAACACCACAGTGCTGCTGCTTAGCAGTCAGCGTTTGCACTGGCAACAGCACCAGCATGAGCGGAACAAGAGGAAACTGAGATTCATCCGTGCGCTGTCTCACTCGTCCGTTGCTAACGAACCGTGTCTAGCTTGAGCTGCCGAGGTTAGGCGATGGCAGATGGGATGATGATTGGGTTGGTGGGTCGGGCAACAGACGGCAGCACAGGCTCGACAGAGCGCTAAGAAAGGTCTGGCCGTAAGCCTACCAAATCCTGCTTCGCGGTTCGGAGGTGATTGGTAGGATAACAAGTGAGATGGCATGCAAGGGCCTCTGTGAGCAGAGCGGCAGCGAATTCCTGTCAGTTGCTTGGCCGAGTGCCGCGAAGACAAGCCTGTGCGTGCTTGTGTTCCGTGGCACTTGTCGGGCTTGGATGCTCGCTCGCGCACTCCCTACGGCGTACGACTAATAGCAGTGGTGGTTAGTGGTATGTGCCGCTGCGTACCACGGCAAAGGCACGGGACCGCCTCTTATACAGGCACAAGCGTCGCGGCCTTGGATGACCCCGGCTGGACGCTCTGTAGTTGACCTCCGAGTCGGTCGGTGTTGAAGCTGGGGGGCGTTGGGTCAAGCGAGGCTCAAAGGCGACGATCTCTGGGGGCTAGACCGCCCAGAGATGCCGCGTGGTCGTACTACATAGTAATAGTATGTACATATGTACAGGTTGCAAGCACAGACAGCAGCGAGTGAGGGCCTCTCTCGCTGCCTAAGTTTGGTGGGAAACGGAGATTTAGGGCTAGGGAGACGCTGCGGCCACGGGCGGGTTGCGGAAGAGGGAGAGAGAGAGAGAGAGAGAGAGAGAGAGTGAGGCAGAGAGAGGCAGAGAGAGGCAGAGAGAGGCAGAGAGAGGCAGAGAGAGACGGGGAGAGAGACGGAGAGAGAGACGGAGAGACGGAGAGAGAGACGGAGAGACGGAGAGAGAGAGAGAGAGAGAGACGGAGAGAGAGGGAGAGAGACGGCGAAAAGAGGCCAAGCTATCCGTCCGCAGGGTGCTTTGGCAAGACGACCATATGGCGGCCTATTCGCCTCGCCTCAGGCACGCATATCCTCGCCCTTGCAGCAACGCGCTTGTTGCGTGAGAGTTTGGCGTTGCCGGCGACAAAAGGGGAAGAAGAGGGGGGGATAGGAGACACACCAGGCGGACGACATGGGAGGACCAGCCGGTGGAACGCCAGATCGGCTCGGGGGCCACAGCCAGCGCACCGTGCGAGAAGGTCAACACATACCGTGCTTGGACATTTCGAACTGATGGGCGCCGGAAAGAGGCCAATCGGTGGCGTCGAGCTTGCGCCGTTGGGAAGCTGCTGTTGAGTTGAGGGAATGCTCGTGCCAGTTCAGTTCTGGGGAGAGCCGAAGAGGCAGAAGCACGCAGCTTGTGCCCGTTTGCTTTGGCTCGTTTCGCCATGTCTCTGACGGCGGAGCAAAAGGGAGGAGAGGACTTGAAGCTACTAATGTAGCGCGTGGACGAACTGCTGCTGCCTTCACAGTAGGGAAAACCCGAAAAAGGCACCCTGGCAACACTCCAAGGCTCTCTCTCTCTCCTTTTTTTTTTCTTCTCCCCCCCTCTCTTTTCTTTTTTTTCTTCTTTCCTCTTTCTTTTCTTTTCTTCCCCCCCCGCTTTTGCTGAGCGATTGAGCCCGAAATCGTATCTGCATCGCTGCATCTGGAACTTGTGCCATCATCGTCAGCCCTGCTCGTGCGTCGTGCTATAGAGCTGGCAAGGAAGAGAGAGTAAGATCGATAGATAGATAGATAGAGAGCGAGAGAGAGAGAGAGAGAGAGAGAGAGAAAGAGAGAGAAAGAGGCACGGAGTACATAATAGAGGTGGTGCGGCTTGAGAGTTGCATGGGCGAGGCTTTCTTGGGTTTAGCCAGATGGAGCACTTCGGAACCAGGCCGCCCCCCCCTTCCCTCCCCTCCCTCCCCTCCCTCCACTAGGCGCGATAACAGCTGTGAGTGAATGATGTGCAAGCATGCGGAGGAGCAAGCCGACGCCCGCTGAGGCAAGCCATGCATATTATTAGTCACGTACCAAGTGGACGGAGCACTGTGGGCACAGCCGCAGCGTTGGGAGAGGCGAGCTGGAAAGGGGAAACGGGCGAGAAATTGTCCATTGGCCGCTTCACGGCGAACGTTGTGAAGAACAGACGAGCCTTGCCTGGATTCAACAGCCGACACAAACGTGACATCGCGACAACGTGACAACGTGACAACGTGACAACATTTGTTTCCGGGGGGGCGAGGGCGGATAATTTCATCCCTCCGTTGCCATTGCGCATGTAAGGTACTAGTACGGATAAGGTACTCCGTACTAAACCTTGCTGCTGCAGCAAGGTACTAACATATACCTCTAAGGGGTACGGTGCCTTGGTACCTTACTAAGTACCTAGCAGTAGTAGAGGCACCTAGGTGGTAGTACCTAGTAGTAGTAGTGAGGTACCTTAGTAGTACGCACTAGCAGTAGCATCTCTAGTGAGGTACCTACCTATACTAAGGCACTTTTGCAACGAAGCGCCTGCGATGCGGATGCAACCTGCAGCAGCACCGGCACTTTGCCTCGACGAACGACGTGCAAGCGCTCACACATTGGGCAGAGCCATTGCATTAGTTGGCATTAGTTACTTTGACGTTCTACGGCGCAGCACGAAGTGCACAGCACTGGTGCATACAAGTGTGCGGTACTCCGTAGAGCACTACTACCTAGTACCTGGGTACTTCTAGTAGGTACTGATGTACCCATGAAGCAAAGCAAAGCAAAGCATCAGCGCAAGTACATGTACCGCTCTCCGTGCCTTGCATGCGCACCTGCATTGCTCCCCTCGCCTCCGAGTTCCACGCACCACCAAAAATAAAAAAATAAAAAAAATAAAAAGGGCCACTAGGACATACAAGGTACATGCTAGGTATAGTAGTCAGTACACGCACAAGGAATGTAAGGTAGGTACTAGGTAGGTACTTGTATAGGTATAGCAACTCGGGTTCTGGTTTGAGAAAACCGATGCGTTGCGCCTGGCGAATTGCTTGTAGCCAGTGGGCTGGACGGGGTCTGGCGCCGGGTTGGATGCGGTCGAGTCTCGCACTAGGAGTACATGCGCGCTACATCGACGAGGGCCGCTGGCCGGTCCTGGAGCTCTGGTCACCCACAGGTAACCCCTCTCCTCGGGACCCTGTCTGTCTCCTGTTCGAGCAGGAAAAAAAAAACAAGAAAGAAAAAAGAGAAAAAAGAGAAAGAGAAGAAAAAAAAAAAAAAAAAAAAAAAAGCTCTGACCGGCTGGCCTATTGGCTTGCGGCCAGCGGATGCAGGGCCCGTCCGGCAGGGGTTCGGGACAGTATGGATGGGACTGTGGCTCTGCCCGTGGCCGCGCCTACCTGCGCGGTACGTGTGAGGTACTTGCACCCGCGCCGTTCCTGAGCGAGCACTGCCCGCGTCCGCGTGGCCGCGCAAAATGCGCCCGGGTACCGGACATGTGCCTCGCGTGTCGCCCTGGTGTTTGCTGCTACCTCTGTGCTCCTTGGTAGCAGTACTACCGCCGCTGGGTACAGCACTAGGTGCTTGGGAATTTACCAAGGTAGGTACCACTGCCAGTGGCTCGTGGGCAGCCTGCAGGGCCTGCAGGGCCCGCGATCCCCCCCTCGCTGCTCGCACCGCCCATCCCACTGGCAGCAGCTGTGGCCAGTGGCAGCGCTCAGTTCTGGCCCCAGGCCGCCAGGGGACCCCCCCCCCCCCCCCCTCCCCAACCCACCACCGCTGCTCGCCTTTTTCTTCCCTCTGCCTCCTTCGAAGGCCCCCCCCGGTCCCCCGTTTCTCTCCTCCGTCTTCCCCATCACCATCCTCGCGGCCATTGTCTCCTCCTTTTTTTTTTTTTTTTTTTTTTCCCTTCCCTTTCTATCGTGCGTTTTCTTTCTTCAAGTCACTCTCTTAATCTTCGGCCATTTCGGTTCCCGTCACTCTTTCCGGGACCATTCCATTCTTTCGGCTTCATATCCAAGGCCTGTCAATCTTTGCCGGGTCGACTCCGCTATTTCCATTGAACATCGCCTTTGTTCCTTACAAGGGTCCCAGACCACATTCTTTTTTTTTCTGGAACTCGACGCCGTTTTCTTTTTTGGTTATACTCCCTGTCCTTGCCTAGTATCAACACCATATACGAACTTCTCGAGCGCTCATCGTCGCCTTTTTTTCTCGCCTCAATTTTTTTTTTTGAATCCAAAGCTTTTCAACACTGAGATTACTTCTGGAGGAGGGTTTGCCACTCGTATCGTGGTGTTATATCTCATCTGATTGGGAGTCATCATCTTTGGCTGACGAGCCTTCACTCTCTCCCTCTGCCCTCCTCACTCCGAAGAAAAACAGAAAAACAAAAACAAAAACAAAAAACAAAAAATAAAAATAAAAATAAAACGTTTCGAATACGCCGTCGACTATCGAACACGAACGGTAGACGCCCTTGACGCGTACCCATCGCCATGGCTACGGAGATTGAGCAGCCGCTGGCTTTGACGGCCACGGTGGTCACGCCAACTGCACCTAGCCCAACTGGATCTGCGATTTACCACTCCGCGACTGCGTCCTCAGATGGCACCCCGGGATCTGCCAACAGACCCCTTCCCTCTCCTACCAGCGCCAATGGTCAAGCTAATGCCTCTCGACGCCCGCCGCGCAAAAGCACCCTCACGCAGCAGCAGAAGAATCAGAAGCGACAAAGGGCCACGCAGGACCAGCTGACGACGCTGGAAATGGAATTCAACAAAAACCCTACTCCCACGGCTAGCGTCCGCGATAGAATAGCCGAGGAGATAAACATGACGGAGCGATCGGTCCAGATCTGGTTCCAGAACAGGTATTCGTCGTCGCGCGGCAATTGGGCGCGACTCCAAGGGGCTGACACTGTTTTGCAGGCGAGCCAAGATTAAGATGCTGGCTAAGAAGAGTCTCGAAACCGGCGAAGACATTGATTCCATCCCCGAGTCTATGCGGCAATATCTCGCGATGCAGGCAATGGAGTCCGGTAAGGGGTTTGGCGGCAGCTATATGGGGCGCACTGGCCTCCTTCCGTTTGGCGGCGGCAACATGCTCTTTGGTGGAGACCAAGGCACGCAGGGCAAAGTTTGTACGTCCACCGGCATCTCTGTTCTCTTCTCCCTTCGATACTGCCAATCTGTCGCTTGATGGGTGCTCAGCATGCTAACCTGTTCCCCGCCTCCTCCCCCCTTTAGTGATTCATCATCTCACTTGTCGCTCCCTGAGCATCGGCAAATGGACGCGAGTTGGACAGAACACCATGGACCTCATCATCTTTTACTCGCCGGATAAGTGTACCATGACGTACTACATCAACAACGAGCAAGCTGGATACAAAATCGAATACCCCTTCTCTCACATCAAGAACATTTGGCTGGAAAACGCAGACAACGACATGAACAAGCTGGCCGGTATTTTCATCGAGCTCAACCAGCCGCCTTACTTCATGATGGATGCGACCTCGTCGACGACGGGCTTCGACTACGTCAGCGACTTCACCGAGGACCAGCAGGCGTCTCAGTGCTTGCTTCATCATCTGGGAGGCAACCCCAAGGTGCTCGCCAACCAGTTGGCCAAGCTCGTGTCCCTGGAGTCTTTCATGAACCGCCACAACCCCCACGGCGTCCGGCAGGTTCACCCGTATGCTGACCCCCATGCCATCTCCGCCTCTGCGCCCGTGTCCCCGACGGCCCGACCCTCATCGCAGCCGAGCTTTGGTGCGCCGCCCATGGCCATGGCTCAGCAACAATGGGGCATGGCCAACATGCACTCTGCCGCTGGCATGCGGCCCCAGGGCCACAAGCGGCAGCGCAGCCGCTCCGTTCCAGGACCCATTGATTTCGCCATGTTCCAGAACCAGCCCATGCCGTCCTTTTATATCCAGCCTCCCGGTGACATGGGCGTTCAGCACAATCCCAATATCTATGCCCCCGTGCCACAGCAACCCAATGCGGGGCACGGCCTGAGGATCGATACGCAAGCAGGCTTTGGTTTGGACATGCGACAGTACCCAATGTCGGCGACGACCGCTTCGCCATCCGAGTTCCCCCCCAGCCCCGGCTTCTTCCCTCCTGGCCCCGAGACCGGTCCCCTGGCCCCGTCAAACTACAGCACTCCGTACGGCCACGCGTTCTTGTCACCAATGGTCAGCGCCGAGGCCAACATGCCCACAGCCATCTCCCCTCTTCCCTTCAACGGCCCTGCCGAGCCCTCGATTGTCGAACACTCCCCTCCCATGTCTATGATGGGCCGTCCTGGCTCCTCCGAAATGTACATGGGCCAAGATGGCTCGTGTGCTGTGTCGGATGATGGAGGTAGTTTGAACGAGATGTACTCCAAACACTCCATCAACATGCCCATGCACGAGCCTTCGCCTGGCGGCTATGTGCAGCACTCACAAGGAGATATTGACATGGACCAGCTAGTCCATTTTGACGCAGTTGACCCATCCAGCCTATCGCCAGAGACGATGCAGTCCATCTCTCGGTGATGGTGAAGGGGAAATCCCCCCCCCTCCCCCCTCGTGTCATTTCTGGCCGCGCGCTTCTTTTTTGGTCTTTTGCTGCCTTTGGGGTTGTCTGGTATCATCATTATAACGGAAGGGCGTTCTTCGGTAACCTATGCCATCGGAAACTGCATCAGTTTTTTTTTTTGCAAGACATCTTGGAGCTCATCTCGCCACACACAAATTTCGTTCGCCCCCCCCCCCCCCCCCCCCTTTTTTTTTTTCCCTTTATTTGTTTAGCTGCCACAGGCGGTATAATATGTTTGGCTTGACCTACCCACCTGCCATCACAAATGCGGCCATGACGAATCTGCATGACGGTATCATTCTCTAACCTCGGTCATGCATGTCCGGTACAGCGATCGTACGAGTTATTTTTGCGCGTGGAGATTTTGCTCAGCCATATTTTTTTTCCCCTCTCTTTTCATCTACCGCCCGCGCATTTATCTCTAGTTTGCTTGGTGATCTTAGTTGTTGGGTGTATCTCATCCACCTACTCCATTATCTGCTTCTTATTTTTCACCTCTCACCATTTTTCTTCTTCTTCTTTCTTCTTCTTCTTCTTTTTTCTTCTTCTTTCTTCTTCTTTCTCTCTCTTTCTCTCTCTTTCTCTCTCTCTCTTTTTTTTTTTTTTATAAAAAAAAAAAAACCCTCTACCTCCCTCCTCCTCTTGCTTGGTCTCCTGATGCGCAATTGCTCTGAGGGAACGCACAGCCATCTCTCATCCCATGGAGCCTAATTTTCTTTTGGCGCATATCATTAGTTCGGGGAGTTGTCTTTTTTTTTTTTTTTTTTTTTTCCCTTTTTTTCTTCTTTGTGCTTTGATGTCTTCGCTTGGTTGGCAACCCCGGAGGTTGTGGCCGAACTATACTGTTTGTTGTTTTCTTGGATTTTTAATGGGAAAATCGAGAGGTCAAAGGGATATATGGTGTAAGAGTTGGGGAGATGCATTAAAAGTATAGTGACGTTGTGTGTGTGTGTGTGTGTGTGTGTGTGTGTACGTGTGAGAGAGTGAGAGAGCGTGTGTCGGAAGCGAGGAGTTGACAACTCTTCAAAAGTCGATGGCGATGGAGAAGGCATCGCCACTTTGAACTATTGGGTGACTTTAGAGTTACTAGGGATATGGCATCTCATGACCGCCAACTGTGAGCCTTGCAATAGTACTTTTTCGATGTTCAACATTTTCATGCTGGCCTTTGTGTTAAGAAGTTTAAGCAGATGCTATCGGTGAACTTGCGGCTTTGATTTTGTCTTGTACCATAGTAGTAGAAGTAGTTTGAGAAGAAGAAATACACACTATACATACATACAGCCAATTACTGGCCAGCTCCACATACTTGGGCTTCTGGACTTTATTGTCAAGCAACTGCGGCTTGTTGTTGTTGTTGTTGTTGTTGTTGTTGTTGTTGTTGTTGTTGTTGTTGTTGTTGTTGTTTGTTGCTTTGAATCCGCATCTACTGACAGATTGGAATCTGACGATTCAATGTTGCCTTGTCCTTCACTCAAACATGAGCAAGTACCGCTGCACCTCGATACCCTCAACATTGGTACGGCTCTCATAGTGCCCTAGCATTTGACGTTTGTGTGTTACGCTCTAGCACACGTGCTCAGTCTCCGCCACTACAAAAGTGCTAGGTATGGAGCACTTCTCGGTGTGCGCAGGATGGAGGATTGGTGGCTGAGTTTTGATGAGCTGCAGAGTGTGTGGTTGCACCACGATCCATTTACAACTTGAACAAGGACCGCCGCTCCGTGTCTGGCACCCTTTAACCCACCACGTAGGAGCTGGTGGCTGCGGATTGATTGATTGTGCTTTTGCTGCATTTGGGGTTTCCCCTCATGAGGCTCTAGCCTAATAAATCCCGTGGTGGATTTGGATGGAATTGAAAAAAAAAAAACAAAAAACAAAAAAAAACAACATCAATTGAACAACTGCATCGTAGTGACTGGTTGGAAATATATTTTGCCTCATGTTTCAACTCCCGCATATTCTGGGTTGTTAGAAAGCCTGTGCAAAGGAAAAAGGATTGGAAGTTGCTAGCCATTCTTGCCAACTCTTGGTAAATATTTGCCTGAGACTGGACCAACGAGACAGCTGAATGAAAGACCTAAAGTATGGCGATTAGATCTCTCTGCGTATGTAAGGCGTTTCCCAACCATGATTACAGCGTGGAAGCCGACGAGTTGGGTATAAATTGAAGTTTGTTTTCGGCAAAAATAGGGCCGAGTTGTTTTTTTGAATGGAATGGCTCCAAGGATGGCATATCGCCCAAGTATCTTTGGGTACTATTAGTTTTTATTTTATTTTATTTGATTTTATTTATTCTTATTTCAAATTTTTAATTTTATTCTTATTTTATTTTGTGGCGGAGGAGAATTTTTGCCCAAAGTGGCGCAACAAAGAAGCTTGAAGAAGCCAAGATTCAAAAAGCCCCCTTCTCTTTCCAAAAGAGGCTGTGGCGCCCGGGTTTTTGCGACGGTGGGCGAGCAAAGCCTCACGCGCCTCGTAATCCCGGTTGCGTCATATAAAAAACGCCCGCCTCGTTTCAAGAGGGCCGAGTCCGAGAGAAAAAGCCATTTCGTATGCTCCAGATGATATGATGAAGCGCTCCTGTGCTCTGCTCTGCGTGCGTTACAGGCAACGGGGAGGCCGCTACATAAACTGACGTGCCCCGTCTTGCCAGAGTACGAAGCGTTTGCACTCAAAAACTCACAAACTGCCGGGCTTGATTCAGACAACAACAGCATCTTCTTCATCTTTCATCCTCGGGCCTTGTTTCGATAAGTTTTACGTTGCGTTGCGTTGCGTTGCGGCTCCATCAGAAAATAACGTTGTATGATATGCTTATATATAAACCTTCTTTGAAATGGCAATGCCGTTCCTTTCCACGTCGGGACAAGGTTGCAATGCTTTTTTGATCAACGGCAGCTACCGTCAGCACTAACGTCATCACGACCACGATGCATCCGCCTCGGCCGGGCGAGCGCAGCCACGCAGAGGACGCTGGGGCAGAGACGAGCCAGGAAGGCCGAGACGGCCTTGCGTCCGGCGCATTGCTGCCGCCTGAGAGCATCGCGCCCATGGGGGCTGGTCCTAGGCGCTCCCAGACGGAGCCGGCGGCAGCGAGTTCTTTCTGGCGGGCTTCGACGAGGCCGTTGGCGGAATCGCCACATAGGGCGCGATTCCCCGAGCATGTCCGTTCGAGCCAAGGCCCATCCGAGGGGAAAATGGCCCAAGGCACGTCGTTGCGAGACGGGCTTTTGGCCACCGGACCGAGCGGCGCCACTGCCACTGCCGCTGCCGTCAAGTCGTCTCTGTCCGGCGTCACCCGGGAATTCGGGCGCAGCAGGGCCGCGAGGGGGAAGAGGAGATATCGCATGCTTAGTTCCGAGTGGAAGGACCATGCTGCGGCGTTCGTCCGAGACGTCTTCCGCAAGGTAGTTTTGGAAACCATTCTTCGTCGCAAGCCACTGGTCCCCTCCAAGGACGGGCGCTATGTTCCCCTCAACCCGACGGCCGTTGATCCTGGCGGCCTCGTGGACGAGCGCAGCAACAAGCCCTACATTAGCAACTTCATTCGCTCCAGCCGCTACACGGTCTATGATTTTGTCCCGAAGCAGCTCGTCTTTCAGTTCAGCAAGCTTGGGAACTTTTACCTTCTCGTCACGGGCATTCTGCAGGCAATTCCTGGCCTGAGCACGGTTGGGAGGTGGACGACGATCGCTCCGCTCGCCGGCTTCGTGGTCTTCAGCATGGCCAAGGAAGGCTACGATGACTACAGGCGATACCAGCTCGACAAGGCAGAGAATCGCAGCATGACCTGGGTCTTGGCGCATGGCGTAAGACGAGGAAGGGAGAGGCCGCGAATGTCTGGGTGGAGGAACGCCATGGGGAGAAAACGAAGAGGAGGCAGCAGGAAACACCTCGGGGCGGACGACGGGGACGTTATTCTCCAAGACGTCGAGGAGGGCGCCCTTGCGAGATTGGACGACACAAACGACTGGATGAACGTGCAGTGGCAGCACGTCGAGGTAGGGGACGTGGTGCGCCTCCGCCGCGACGAATCGGTGCCCGCAGACATGGTCGTGCTGCACGCCACGGGGCCGAACGGCGTCGCGTACATCGAGACCATGGCGCTGGACGGCGAAACTAACCTCAAGGCCAAGCAAGCCTGCCCTCTCCTCGCGGAGAGATGCGGCACGATGGACGGGCTGCGATCGACCCAGGCTACCGTGGTGTCCGAGGACCCCAACCTCGACCTATACAACTACGTCGGGAGAGCCACTGTCGAGGACGGCGAGACCGTGCCGCTTTCCTTGGACAATGTCGTCTATCGAGGCTCGACGCTGCGAAACACCGCAATGGCGGTGGGGCTCGTGGTCAATTCGGGCGAGGAATGCAAAATCCGCATGAACGCGAACAAGAACGTGCACGCCAAGAAGCCGGCCATGCAGTCTACGATCAACAAGATGGTCCTTTTTCAAATCTCCATCGTCCTCTCCCTCACCGTAGGGCTCACCGTTGGATATTACAGGTGGGAAAGTTCGACAGAGGACAAATCCTTCTATCTTGTCCGCGACGGCGTGTACGACGCCAGCGTGCCGTTTAAGCAGATCTTCTTTGGGTTCCTGATCATGTTCAACACGCTGATCCCGCTGTCCCTGTACGTCAGTTTGGAGATTGTCAAGATAGGGCAGTTCTTCTTGCTGCAGGATGTGGACATGCACGACCCGGTCACGGATACTCCCATGATAGCTAACACCACGACCATTTTGGAGAATCTCGGCCAGGCCAGCTACGTGTTCTCGGACAAGACGGGGACGTTGACGGAGAACTTGATGCGCTTTCGGAAACTGAGCGTTGCGGGCGTCGTTTGTCTTCACGACGTGGACGTTCAAGAGGACGACGAGGCGGCGAAGACGAAGGCCGCTACTGCGGGAGAAGGCGGCCGAGCAAAGGAAAAGCAGCCCGTTTTGACCACGCATGCGATGACAGGATTCACCGACGGCGTGGGCGAGGGCGAAGGCGAGGGCGAAGGCGAAGGTGGTGAGAGGGGGCAGCTGACCCCCCCTGGACGGATGTCGACTGCTTCTCGTAATTTGCGGTGGAAGTCATCATCGGCAAATCCACGCGAGGCGGCAGCTCCAGACATGAAAACCGAGGAGATGCTTGATTACATTCGCCGACGGCCCGGCACCGCTTTTTCTCAAAAGGCCAAGCAGTTTCTGCTTTGCATAGCCCTGTGCCATACTTGCTTGCCCGAGACCAACGAAAGCGGAGATGTCGAGTACCAGGCCGCGTCTCCTGACGAGCTGGCCCTCGTTGAAGCCGCACGGGACCTGGGGTACGTGCTCATCGACCGACCGGCTCAGTCAATCAAGCTGCAGGTGCAGGGCGCGGATGGCGTGCCGCGAACAGAAACCTATCAAGTGCTGGACGTGATCGAGTTTAGCAGCAAAAGGAAGCGAATGTCTATCATCGTCAGAATGCCCGACAACCGCATCTGCGTCTTCTCCAAAGGCGCGGACAACGTCATCATGTCGCGTCTCAGGCTGAACCAGGTGGCCGCGCAGAAGGCCAAGGATGTCAATCGCCGGGCAAGCGTGAGGAAGACGTTTGAGCAGGACAAAGCAATCAGGCGCATGAGCACTCAAATAAGCAGGAAGAGCTCAACCCGCGGCAGCTTTGCTTTGGCAAGGAGCAATACGAGCGCCGGGCTTGAAGGTTTGAGGAGAAGCATCAGCGGGCGCTCCCGGGACCGCAATCGGCTCTCGCAGGCCGAAGGAATGGCTTCGTGGCTCCGCAGGAGGAACACGGAAGAGATGGCGTCTCCCCGGCCTTCAGCTGACGTGCTGCAGAGCCCCAGGCAAAGCTTGGGTTTGGGTCGGATGCCATCGCTGGATTACGGGGATTACAGGGATTGCGCCGGCGCCGGCGATGGCGACGGGAGGATCGACGAGTCCGTGGCCGCCGACGAGGCAATGATCTTTGAAAAATGCTTTCAGCATGTAGACGACTTCGCCGCGGAGGGACTGCGAACGCTCCTGTATGCGTATCGATATGTCGACGAAGAGGCTTACTCGCAGTGGAAGGAATCGTACAGGGAGGCGGAAACAAGCCTGGTTGACCGCCAAGAACGCATCGAACTAGCGAGCGAGACAATCGAGCAGGGTTTCGAGCTCGCCGGAGCCACAGCTATTGAAGACAAACTCCAAGAAGGAGTCCCGGACACCATCGACAAGCTCAGGCGCGCAAACATCAAAGTCTGGATGCTCACGGGCGACAAGAGAGAGACGGCCATCAACATTGGGCATTCGGCGCGGGTCTGCAAGCCGTTTTCGGAGATTTACATCTTGGACGCCTCCAAGGGCAAGCTGCAAGATGCCCTGGAGACAACGCTCGCCGAGGTCGGCCGAGGCATGGTGCCTCACTCGGTTGTGGTTGTGGACGGGCAGACTTTGGCCGTGATTGATGCCGATGACGACCTCGCCGCCTTGTTCTACGACCTAATCGTGCGGGTCGACTCTGTGATTTGCTGCAGGGCATCTCCCTCGCAGAAAGCCAATCTGGTCAAGTCGATACGGCAGTTTGTCCCCAAGAGCATGACTCTGGCCATTGGAGACGGCGCAAACGACATTGGCATGATTCAGGCTTCACACGTGGGCATCGGCATCTCTGGCCGCGAAGGCCTCCAGGCAGCGAGGATAGCCGATTACTCGATTGCTCAGTTCCGGTTTCTCCAGAAGCTGCTGTTTGTGCACGGGCGGTGGAACTACCTCCGAACGGGCAAGTACGTATTGGCGACGTTCTGGAAAGAGACCTTCTTCTACCTGATACAGGCGCAGTTTCAGCGCTTCAACGGCTACACGGGGACTTCTCTCTACGAGTCGTGGACCCTCACGCTCTTCAACGGCGCGTTCACCTCGCTGCCCGTGATCCTCCTCGGCATCTTCGACAGGGACTTGCAGCCGGCGACGCTGCTGTCCGTGCCGGAGCTGTACACCTTTGGACAGCAGAGACTGGGGTTCAGCGTGCTGCAGTATCTGGGCTGGATGGCCATGGCTGTCGCGGAAAGCGTCGTTACGTTTTATTTCATGTTGGAGGCGTTTGAAAGCGTTTTGTTCACCGAAGACAATGGGCTCTACGCGATGGGGTCGATATGCTTTAGCGTTGGGGTGATTTTTATCAATGTGAAGCTTCTGTAAGTATTGCTGTTATTGTTCTCTTTCTTTCTTTCTTTCTTTCTTTCTTTATTTTTTTCTCTCACATCTTCGCAAGGAGCTCGGGACTGACTTGAATCTTTTCTGCTAGGCTGCTGGAATTTCACAGCAAAACATGGATCCCTCTTGTTGGCCTGACCGTGGAAATCGCGGGCTGGTACCTTTGGAACCTGATTATATCCGCCATCTATCAAAGAACTGTTGGTCCGATCATAGTGAGAGATTCGTTCATACACAATTTTGGGCACCGCCTCTCTTGGTGGACGACGTTGCTCCTCGGTTTAGTCGCCCCCATCATCATGGAGCTGGTTGTGCAGGCCATCCGTAGGGTGTACTGGCCGACCGACCAGGACTTGATGCAGCGGATAGAAAAGGATGCCAACTCGAAGGAGATTTTGACAAGATACGCCGCGGATGGCGCCGTGGACCTCGAGACAGGAAATCAACATGTCATTGAGCTGGAAGAAATGGGGCTGCGAACTGGCCAGCCAGAGGAAGGAGCCACGCTGCTGGCAGGGCATGGTGAGGGAGTTGAAAGGAGCCAGAGCCCCCAGCCTGCAGTCGCAGTTTCAAGGGCAAACATTCAAGATCTAGGCTTGAGGAGATCTATCAGGAGGAGCCACGACGATTACCGGCCGCCAAACTTTGCTCCACTCCCAGAAGGTAGGGAGAATCTGGTCGAGACCGTTGGTGGAACGAGAGACGGTACGTGAGAGCTAGGGGTTTGAAAAAAAAAAAAGGGGGGGCTGAAAGACGGGAGAGGAATGGTCCCCCCCCCCCCCCCCACCCTTTGCCATTCGATGACATTGGTATAAGCGACATTATAGAAACCGTTGGCATAGCAGGTTTCATTGGCAAAGGCGAGCTGGCAGTTTTTTTTGGTTTTTTGGTTTTTTGGTTTTTTTCTCTGTTTTTTTTTTTTTTTTTTTTTTTTTTTTTGGTTGTGTGTTTCATGACTGGTGCTTGTGTGTGATGGGTTGATGCGAAAATGAGATATGATGGCATGATTAGATCGGTAGCTAGTTTACGGTAGAATAACGAGTTATGCTTATGCTTATGGACTAGAATTGGGTATCAGAATTTGGTTTGATATTAGCGTAGAGCAGTAGCGGTGATTACCTAGCTTTTACCGGATCTGATCTACGCGAACGAGAGAGAGAGAGAGAGAGAGAGAGAGAGAGAGAGAGGAGGGGGGGGGAGACAGAGGGCAAGAAAAAAAAAATACCGCTTTGGAGTAGAGTTGAGAATAGTCAATCCATTACGCGAACACGAACACGAAGCATACAAACAAAATGACATCTCAGCACTCGTCGTCGCCCACCGTGTCATCCACTCGAACCAGCACCTTGCCGCTTGCATGCAGTCCGGCCAGCTTGGCGTATGCCTCCTTGACGTGCTCAAAGGGCCAGACGCTATCTCTCACGACGCGGATGTCACCCCTCGCCAGCATGGCCGCGATACGCTCGCGGTCCTCCAGCGTCGGCTCCATCATGGAGACGCCCCGCCAGAGACGGCCTACGCCGCCCAGCCAGCGGCTTACGGGCCACCACTCGTTGAGCTTCATCTGCCACACCGCGCGCAGGAAATTGGGGACGGAAAAGTCCGGGGGTTTGATGCCGACGGAGGAGTACGTGCCCGAGGGGACGAGGTAGGAAGGGGAGCCGACGTAGAGGGTCTGGTGGCCGAGGGTGTCGATGATGGCGTCGAAGGGGTTGGCGCGGAAGCGCTCGGCGAGGTGGGCGGGGAGGTTGGCGTGCTGGGTGTAGTCGACGACCTGGTCCGCGCCGAGGCTCTCGACCAGGCGGAGGTTTTTGCTGCTGCATACGCCGACGACGAGGCCTTGGGGGCCGACGACGCGGCGAGCCATCTGCACGACCATGGTGCCGATGCCGCCGCTGGCAGCGTTGACGAGGACGCGATCGCCGGGCTTGGCGCCGGATTCGACGACTTGCTGGTGAGCCGTCATGGCGGCGAGGAGGCAGCCGGCCGAGTCGGCGAAGGAGGCCGAGGGGGGCTTGCGGACGGCGAAGCGGGCGGGCATGGCGACGTATTCGGCCAGCGCGCCGGTGCCCGTGGGCAGGGCGTGGCTGGCGGAGAGCATGGCCATGATTCTGTCGCCTCGGCGAAAGCGAGTCTGGGTGTTGCCCTCGGCGGCCTCATCGCCGATGCCACCCTCGGCGTGGGGATGCCAGACGTCCTGGACGACGCCGGAGAGGTCCATTTCCGGGACGCAAGTCCCACTACGCAGGAAGGCAGGGATGAGGGTCATTTGGAAAATGGCGCCGGGGTTGAGACCTGCAAAGGCGACTTTGACGAGGATCCATTCTTCGTCGCGGGAGGTTTCGGGAGGGAACGTTGGCATGGGCCGGGACGACGTGAGGGAGAGCACGTCTGAGGGAGGGCCGCGCCGGGAGAATGTCCAGGCTCGCGATGTTGCAGCCATGGGTTTGTTGTTGTTGTTGTTGTTGTTGTTGTTGTTGGGATGTGTGCAAGCAGCCAGCAGTAGTCGTATGGCATGTGTGAGTGTGAATCAAGGTGGTTTCACTTTGAATGCTTCAACCCTGAAGAGAGAAATCATTGGGGCTGAGGAGGCGCAGAAGAGAGAATGAGAGACGACGATGATGATATAATGACAATAGTAATAGTAATAGTAATAGTAATAGTAATAGTAATAGTAATAGTAATAGTAATAGTAATAGTAATAGTAATAGTTATAGCAATGAAAAAAAAAAAAAAAGTCACCTACTTCAGTTGCATGGTTAGCTTGGGTTCTGGCTTGGTCTTGGTCTTGGGCTGAGGTTGAGGCTGAGGCTGCAGGCTGAGGCTGAGGCTGAATGAAGCTTCAAATACGTATTGCTTGGCTGGATTGTGGTGGAGCGGGGTTTTTGCCCCCCCCCCCCCCCCCCCCAAAAAAAAACGAGAAATCTGGCCTGAAAGATTTCCCTTTCCAACCAACCCCCCTTCTCACTTTGGTCTCTTTTCAGCTTTAGTTGCCACACATGGGCCCCTGGAACCCCTTATAAAGTAAAATCGAGACTTGGGTTATAGTATATGTATAGGTATGCTTGGCGAGTTGGCCAAAAGAGGGAGGGGAAGGGCAGTATAAAGCCACGAGGCGAGGCGAGGCGAGATGAGGCGAAAAGAAACGGTTCTTTTTTTTTTTTTTTTTTTTGGTCACAGTAAGCTACACCGTGCGGAAGCCAAACTTGGGAGGCGTTCCAAAGAAGGTTTGATGGCTGAGATGTAGCAAATTATAGTAATAGTTAAATATAAAATTATACCTACTGGGTAATATAGGGGGGAGGGGGGGAGGAGGGTTCGTAGGGATGGGCCGCAGCGAGCTGTTAAGCTTAAAACAACCGAGGGCACAATAGGCATCGATAAAGCCACCGAACAGCTGCTGCCTGGCATGATTGATGATGCCTGGGGGGCTGAATGGCGAGATGCGAAATGCGAAAAAAAAATATAGCCGCACACGCTATTTGCGGACGTCGACGTCGTGTGGGTCATTCCGCTCCATGTATATACGGAGCACGGAGTAGGGAGTAGGGAGTAGGGAGTTTATCGTCCTCTGTGTGTGTGCCTGGCTCGGAAATTGTAGCTTGAAATGCTGCTGCCTTTCCATCCTGGTGCCAGAGCTCTGAGGCCATTGGGGGGGGGGGGGGGGGGGTTGGCAATGATGAAGTTGCGCTGCCTGCCCGTTCGTGACACACACACACACACACACATCATCGCCCGCGGATCTGGTCGTGTTCAAGCAGGCATCACGACAGAGATCGCGCGTATTGATCGAGCCATCCGAGGTTCTGGTATCTCTCTCGCTTTCCATGAATGCTTGAGCCATTGTGTGTGTCTCCGTCGAAAAAGGAGTTTCAGTTTCAATCGAGTGGTGCTCCGTACGCGTGTCCTTGGAAACTCCGCCGCGATGCTAAAGAAGAGCCGGGCAACCAACGAGGCTGGTCCAAATTTTGAACGAATCCATAAAAAACGAATGTTCTAGAATGCCGCCCCCCCCCCCCCCTTCCCACCGCTCCGGCGTCATGACAAACCGCGATACATATTCATTCTGTCTGCCTGGTTCTGTAAAGAACGCGGCGGCCGAGGCGTCATGGCCGGCTACTATCTGTCGAGGGCTAAAAAAAAAAAAAAAAAAAAAAAAGGCCCAGCAATTTCGGTTCGCCCATTACCCATCTGGGACGCTGCCGGATTGGTTCCCCTTCCTTCGTGGCTCTTTTTTTTTTCTTTTCTTTTTTTTAGCTGTTCGCAGATGTCATTCGAGGATCAGCGATCAGCATAGCAACGGTTGTTGTTGTTGTTGTTGTTGTTGTTGTTGTTGTTGTTGTTGTTGTTTTGGGGACGCTGGCAATTCCAGCTTCGTCCGGGGCTTTCCCATGATTGTTCCGGCAGTCTATCGCCAACTCCGTGCGCGCGCGCGGGCGCCTTGTTCTGAATCCGGAGCGTCTACGGAATACATGTTTGTCTGCTTACGTATTGGAGAGAGAGCTGGTTTGTTCTTTGTTTCTTTTTGTTGTCTGGTGATTTGACATATTTGACACAGTCCCTCCCCTCCGCATGGTGGTGCGGACTTCCGAAGCGGATTCGGCTTGGGCTTATCCGATTCTCGGGCGACGGCAAGGACCCGAACCCCGGGGACGAGCTGAAGGAATTTCATCACTGACGTTTTTGCCATGGGTCCGTCCAATTTTATTTATTTTTTTAATTTTTTTTTTCATTATTTTTGGGGCCGTTGGCTTCCTGAAGGAACAGCGCCGGCTCAACGCCGCTTTCTGAGAGGCGTTTGAACAAACGGAGAGGGTTCAAACCGAACGAGGGCAATCCCTTGCCGCGCGGCAAAAAAAAAAAAAAAAGACTCAACTTTTCCATGGCCATGTAGCAAAAGCCGTCCGAAGGAGGCCAATAGGATTGGCCTTTAGAGGGCAAAAAAAAAAAAAAAAACAAAAAAAAAAAAAAAGAGTCATCATCTTGTGCCGTGAAGTGGTCACACGCCAAACCCAACGATCTGGGGAGGGCGAGGCTGGCGAAAACTACCCGTGCCGTGCCGGGCCTGGCCTGGTTTATTATTATTATTATTATTTCATCTTTAATTTTTCATAATTTTTTTTTGTTTGCCCTTTTGGTATTTTCGGGTTCGATCCGGGTCCTGAAGATTCCGATGCAAGGGTTATCCCGCATAAACGAGATGAGCGAAGAGCTGCCGAGCGGCTCTCCTGGCGAGCAAGAAGCATGACGGCCAAGCATTCCGCAAAAGGGTTAATTGGAGGCCTAATTGGAATTAACTTGCCTGCGGCGAAACCACCCTTTCCAAGGGCATTCTCTCTGGAAGGGGAATAAAAAAAAAGAATAAAAAAAAAGAATAAAAAAAATAAAAGAATAAAAGAATAAAAAAAAAACGCGGCCGGGGATAGGATAACCAGCTAGCCGTCCGTAGTGGTTGGTAGCACAAGGAGAGAGCTAGAGAGAGCTAGAGAGAGAGAGAGAGTCAGAGAGTCAGAGAGAGAGTCAGAGACACACACACACACACAGAGAGAGAGAGAGAGAGGAAAGTTCCATACGTGGCTTCTGGTCGGCATCCATCGTCAACGCAGCCCCATCTCAACAAAGACTCGGCACACGGGCGTCACAACTGCACCGGTAAATCATCATCCCCCCAACATGGATGCCGTTTTGGACAAACTGGAGCCCCCCCCCCCCCCCCCCCCCCCCTCTCTTCTTCCCCCGAACTGAGTCATCCGCGATTGTAGCCTTGGGCCCGCCCTTCAAATCAGTCGCTGCGCACTGCCACGCGCTCAAGGTGTGTGGTCACCCCCCCCCCCCCCCCCTTGTGCCGGGGCTCGGGGGGGTTTTTTTTATTTTTTTATTTTTTATTTTTTTTATTGTTGTTTTTTCGAACGTTGTTTTGGTCATTTCTCAGTTGAATCAAGGACAAGGAGAAATGAGACGTGACGAAGAAGAAAGAAAGATTTAGACAAAAAAAAATTCTTTCTTTCTTTCTTCTCCTTCTCCTGTTGTTTCTTTCTTTTTTTTTTCCTTTTTCTTTATTATTATTATTATTATTTATTAGTTTTCTTTTTTTTTACGGACAGTTTTCAAAAGTTGGGTTGGTCCTGCCCACAAAAAGAGCTCCACCGAGCTGCTTCTAGCCACCTACAGTATTAATAATAATAAGTACGTACCTTACTTGAAAATAAATGGCCAAGGTACTAATATACCTTATGGTATTGCTTCCCGTACTTGCAAGGTAGTACCTGTACTACCGGGCACCGAATGGCCAAATTTTTTTTTAAATAAATAAATAAAAATAAGAAAATATATATATATATATATATATATATATATATAAACAGGTATCCGAACAAGGGAGCATTAATTACGGAGCCCAATTCGCGTGCGTGCATCGTCTCTCTGCGGGCAATGTCATCAGCCTTGGCTTACTGCTGCTCATAAGCTGTGCTACATTATATAGCGGCGGCGAACCTCGGCGCTGATCGATCCGCTTGTGGGAAAACGGGCAGCGAGCAGAGTAGAACATAAGGAAGGAAGGAGGAGAGGATTCCTTCCCTTTCTCTCAAGTCTACGTTTATTGACTAATTTTTTTTTCTTTTTCCCTTTTTCTTCTTTTCCTTCTTCTTTTCCTTCTTCTTCTTCTTCTTCTTTCCTTCTTCTTCTTCTTCTTCTTCTTCTTCTTATTTTCATCCCATCCCCCCTTATTCGCAGGCCTTCGATTTTTACTTCAATCAATTAATTCCCTTTTGTTCTTCTGCGTTTCCCCACCAAGTTCGCCGCTGACCAACCAAAAAAACACACAACCAACTGCGAGCCAGCTGGTTCTTGGGAATCTTCCCTCCGCGGCCTCCGATAACCGAGTACGCGAACCTTTGAATTCTGCCGCTGAAAGGGATTATTGATAGCCTTTTTGGATTTCCGACTGCTGCGGCAAGCCCGCTGAAGAAGAACTCACACCACGCAGCGCTCACGGGCTCTTTGTCTCGCGGCTGCACAAAAAAAAAAAAAAAAAAAAAAAAGGTTCGCCCACATATACACACCCTCGCATCAGACGCACGCACTGCCGGCAGAACGTCCACCGGGGCTGTATTAATAATTGTGGGCTGGCGCCAGAAAAATCAACTGGCGCGCACAACGGAATAACGGACATTCGGACCTTCAACAATTCTTCGGGCTCTCGACCTGGCCAGACAGCAGCCAAACAAACACCGCATCGTTACCCTCTAGACGGGGTAAGCCGGACAACCTTCTCTCCGCAATTGAGATCGGGGCCGGCGTCCAAGGGCTGCGGAACAGTCTTCGCAAGGCAGCGGAAAGAAGCTAGGAGAGGGAGAGGGAAGACTGACCGTCTTATCTTTAAGTAAGGCTACGGCAAAAAAAAAAGAAAAGAAAAGGAAAGGGCCCCACGGCTGCGGAACAGATTGGATAAGAAGAAGCTGAGAGCTTTCTTCCCCCGTCGCTGCCGTCTCCGCAGCCCGTCGTCCTGGCCGGATAGCTGTCGTCGTCTATCTGCTGTCCATCTGCTAACCACCACGGCATCGTGCCTCGCATCTGGCAGCGCCACGGGATCCCAGGCTGGCCGTTCATTTCTCGATCCCAGGCGTCATCTCCACCACTGGCCCTCCCTTAAATACGCGTATCTGGAACGACCATCTCGTCCATTTTTCTGATCCCCTGGCTCCGTCCGGACACAAGACAACTCTCCGGTACTTTGCCAGTCACTACATTGGGCAGGCCCTGGTCCTGGGTCCAGGCGTTCTCTCGCCCCCCAAATAACCTCTATTCTCACAGAGGGCTGCCCGCCAACAGGCTTTCATTCTTCGTCAATTGCTGCCGCTCCGTGCTCCGTCCTGCTTGCACATAGCCTTTTCGCCCCTGCCGCGAAAAAAAAAAAAAAGTAGCCGGGTCAGGCAATATCATTTCTTTCCTACTTGCCGGCTTTTGAACATTTGTTCACGCGCCCATTAGAAGCTCGTCTAACCCATTTATTATTATTTCCCCTCATTTATTCGTGCCTGGCGCACTTGATTCATATTTTTTCCACTTTTACTTTCCCTTCTTTAGTTTTTTGTTTTCCCCCTATTTTTTTTTTCTTTTGCTTTGCTCGTCTCGTGGGGGGGGGGATTTTTTATCATTTTTTTTCCCGTTTTACCGCTCTCGTCATCAGATTTTCGGGGTTTTGCTTTGACCCGACGACTTTTTCGCACACCCCACGTTCTCCCCGCTGGCTGGTGACATGTGAAATCGCCGGCGCAAACTTGGATATGTCGTCAAACGCTTCGCCAGGGACACACAGGCAGCCCAGAATACTGGCTTGTGTGCTATGCCAGCATCGCAAGATCAAATGCGACAGGAATTCGCCCTGTTCCAACTGCATCAAGGTGCGCGACACATCTCTCTCCCACCCCGGGCCCGGTAGCTTGAGGGTCTCGTCCGTGATGCCGTCTTCAACCTCAGCCCCCCCAGTTTCCGAATTCAAGCCTCCGCTTGCTAGGAGCCATGGTCGGGACGGCAAGGAATGGGAAAACAGGCCCCTTCAGCTCGCTGCCTGGTCTTTGATTCGCAGAAAAAAAGCTTATATTGCCTTAGGCCAATGTCACCTGCACCCCTAGTACACCCGCTCCAGCCCGCAAACGCCGGCGCCCGAACCAAGATCTCCAGGAACGACTTGCTCGATGCGAGGAGCTGCTTAAGCAGTATGCAAACGGATCCGTGCCGATACCTGCTCCCCCCCCTCCTGCCCAGCGTCCACTGCCACCGTTGCCGGCAACGCCCTCCAACTCGGGCGTGCCGCCATCCGAGGCCCCCGTCGCCACGCCGGCCAGCGTCGACTCGGCGCAATCACGCAACCCAGGCGCTCTCATGGTCAAGGAAGATGGCAATGTGCGGTTTATGGACAGCTACATTTGGGCCAGTGTCTACGACGAGGTGAGTGGAAGTCGATGACGGATGCGTGGTCCCATTTTGATTTTGAACCCGCGTTCCGCGTTTCATCTTGTGGTCATGCAGTCCGGTCATCTTTTTTTTTTCCCTCCTTTTTTTTTTTTTTTTTTTTTTTTTTAATTCTTTCCATGTTTCTTCCTTTTCCTTTTTCTTTCGAACAAAAAAAAAATTTGAAATTTTTTTTTTCAAATATAAATTTTTTTCATCGTTTCTCGCCAACGCCGACTGACGTGAAGCGGATAAACAGCTTCAGAAAATGCGAGACATTGTAGAGACGGATGACCCGGAAGACTCTAGTCTTCTTGGCTCAGATGAACTCACTCCAGACAATAATGCAGACCTGCTTCTTTGTACCGACGTCTCCAATACGAATACCGAAGATCTGCAACCCGACCCCATTCACATCTTTCGGCTCTGGCAGTTGTACCTCGATCGCGTCAATCCCCTTTTCAAAGTCATCCACGTGCCCACCATGCAGCCCTATGTGATGGAGGCAGCCACCAACATGAGTACTCTGCCATTACACTACCAGGCCCTTCTTTTTTCCATCTTCGCCATGGCGAGTGTGTCCATGACTTCTGTCGAGTGCATACAGACGGTTGGCATGTCTCGTGAGGCTGCCATCCAGAGATTCAATACCGGCACCAAGTCAACCCTGATCAAATTCAGCTTTCTAAAAAATCACAACATGACTGCGCTGCAGGCCTTGGTCCTCTATCTGGTAAGCTCGACGCACGAGGCGCGCGGCAGCCTAGCCCTCTCTCTTCTATCCCTCTCCCCTCATCCTCGCGCATTTGGAATATGGCGACGTTAACACACACACTTTTGTCAGCTTTCACTAGAAGGACGCCATGATAGGCATGCTCAATGGGTCGTCAGCGGGGTCATCCTGCGCATTGCCCAAAAGATGGGCTATCATCGAGACGGCTCGCATCTTAATCTAACCGCTTTCGAAACCGAGATGCGCAGACGCATCTGGTGGCACATCATGATGCTCGACGCCAAATGCGGCATGATATCTGGCCTCAGCCAGACGTGGACGACCGGCAACTGGGACACCAAGAGGCCCCTGAACCTGAACGACGCGGACCTCTTCCCCGGATCGACGGAACCGGTCGCGGAGCGCGATGGCCCCACAGAAATGGCCTTTATCATGGTTATCGGAGAAATGTTCCGGTTCAAAATCGAAGCAGACGGCTCAAACGAATCTCGTGCCTTTGAGGCTGCCGTCATGGGGCAGACGCTCGATGACATCGCGGATCCAGAGAATGACAACAAGGCCATCTTTGACAAGTTTCGGAAAATGGCCGAAGAGCTGGAGACGAGATTGCTGGAACTCGAAAAGAACGTCGTCGACGTCAGGGCCGGCAATGCTCACGCCGCAGCTATTGCCATTCGGCCTATGCTCACTCATAGGCTGGCGGAGATGCTCGTCCCGATGCAGGAGCAGCCGGAGTGGGGAACCGAGATATTCGGCCCCAAAGACAATTTCTTCAAGGTTCTGCTGATGATGTTGGAGCACAAGACCGAGGCGCATGAGCAGATGGTCGCTGCCGGCTTCCAGTGGTTCATGCGGATGCACTTTCAGCTCGACGTTTTTGCCGTTTTCACCGGACTGCTTCACGATCGCCCAATGGGAAATCTTTCTGATCGTGCCTGGGAGGTCATGCGCAAAATTTATTTCAATCATCCCGACTTTTCGGATATGACTATTAAGCAGCACGTCGCCCAAGCCCAATTTGTGCTCAAAGCCTGGCGGGCTCGAGAGGCGGCCTATGCAAAGTCCGGCCAGAGGATTGATACCCCGGATTTCGTCAATCGGCTGCGAGATCTAGTGCCCTGCAACGATTCCAGGTCCTCTTGCCATGCATCCGTGACATCCCCGGCGACGGCGACGCCCCAGCAGCAACCCCTGGGGGGTCTCAACCAGTTCCTCGGCGGCTATCTCGATGTTTCCACAGTAAACTGGGAAATGTTTGGGGAATTTTTGCCGAATAGCGGAGAGCAACTTTCTGCCGCCATGTTTGATGGATATACCCTGGGGAACCTAAACATGGGCAATCTACGCTAGAGCTCGCTCGCCTATTAATGCCAGTTGCTGTGCTTGCTCACTTTGCTTTGGGCACAAAGAACCGGAAAAAAACAACAACAAAAAACAAACAAAAAAAAACACCACTAGAGACTAGGGCCAAGCTAAAGGTTGAAAACGGGAAAAAGGGGAGGGGGAGGGGGGAAAGGGGTGTCTACGCGTGAGAGTTCGATTGGGGGGTGTTAGCTGGAATATAGAGTGTGGAAAGGTGTTGGAGTTGTCAGACCTCTGCATCATGAGCGACCTCTTCTCTTTTCTGTCCCCCCCCCCCCCCCCCCCCTTTTTTTTTTTTTTTATTCTTCTTATTTTTATTTTTCATGTTTTTCAGGGTTTCCATCTCATCTCCCTTCTCATTTCCCTTCTCATTTTCCTACGTTTCCATCTTCTACACTATACGCTTTTTTCGATCAGGGGCGTTTAGGTTGACTAGAGTTGGTCTCCTCTCTGCGTGAGCACGAATCGCCACACAAAATAATCATCCTTCTTTTCTCGTGTCGAGTATAGGTGACTGTCGACACGAAATCTTGTGCAACCACTCCTCCGCTTGTTTATTTAATTATTTATTTACACATCCTCTGCTATTTCACGGCGCGACGCGTACTTGGATAAGTTTGGAACTTATCCAGGATGCAATGGGAGAAGACAGATCACAAGATGTAATAATGTACAATATGGAGGGAACTCGTATGAAGTGTGTATATAAAACCTATCAGTATATACTCAGGACACTATCAATCCACCCAACTTGCCCATCGAGGCCGAGATTTGATTCTTTTGTTCCATCTGGCGAGGAGTAATTTGCTTGAATACTGGCGATGCTTTGGGATAGACTGAGAGCCAGTGGAGACGTTGGCTGAAGTGATGCTAGGCCGCAGCAGCAACCGTTTCATATCGTGACCGGAAGTCTTTGATGCTATTCCGTCTAGATGCAATAAATCAGCCAAGCTCTTTCAAGGGTAGGAGGTGAGGGGGGCTGCATTCCATACCAGTATCGGCGGCGTATGAGGGCTATCGGATGGCGCCTCGGGAGGGAGATCGCTGCGTGCCTGCAATAGCACTGGCCCTCTTTTTGTTCTTACTCAAGGCATTGAAGTTGAAGGGCAGGCGTCGCAGGACGGCATCAACCGCCGACATGGTCCGGCGCCACAGAGGGGGAAAAAGCCAAGCGGAGCTCTGGGCGAGCTTCCGAAGGGAGAAGGAGAGAAAAGCGAAGATGTATTGCTGGACCAGGGAGGTGACGAGACTGATGCAGAACATGATGAAGAAAAGGGGCCAGAAGCACTGGAAGACGGCGAGGGCATCGCGGAAGAAGTTGGCCGTGGAAGCGAGAGAGGAGTGAAGGAAGGGGAAAGAGGAGGGAGGAGGACGGGAGAAGATGGATGGAAAGGCGAAGAAGGGATTGGGGAGGGGGCTGGCTGAGCGGATGAAGTAGCCGCCAAAGAACATTTTTGGATTTTTTTGGATTTTTTTTTTTCGAGGTGATGGAAATCTGATTCGATTTGATTTTTTTTTTTTTTTTTTTTCGTTGACGTTGGTGTGATGGAGAGATGTTTAACAGTTCGGGTTGGAAAAGGTGCCAAGCAGGGGAGGACTTTTTATGAGACGATGCTATGGTTTTGGTGTTGCAGGAATATATGAACACGG
Source organism: Trichoderma cornu-damae (assembly GCA_020631695.1). Lineage (NCBI taxonomy): Eukaryota > Fungi > Ascomycota > Sordariomycetes > Hypocreales > Hypocreaceae > Trichoderma > Trichoderma cornu-damae. Next base: position 5,851,651 of record CM036087.1, read on the forward strand.
TGACTGAGTGTGTGAGAAATGCAAAAGGGGAGTTTTTTTTTTTTTTTTATGTATGATTTTATTTTGTCATTGAGAGGAGAAGAAAAAAAAAAGGGGGGGGGGGGGGGACAGAAGGGTTTATTTAAACTGCGCGATGGCAAAATGGGGGGGTTTTTTTGAACAAGAGTTTGTTTTTGGTGGTTGGTGGTCGAGGGGACAAAACGCAGCGAGCTAAGAAACCAAACAAAGAAAAACTCGACGCGTTTATTCTTTCTCTTTTTTTTTCTTTCTTTCTTTCTTTCTTTTTTTTTTGTGTTCATCAATAGCAGAGTCGTGGCAATTGATTATAATACAAGCAAGCAGCATTGTTTGTTCACATTGTTCACAGACAAAAAAAAAAACAACAGCATCAAAGGGAACAAATCGAAAAGGATGCAAAGCCATGCGATGGATAATATTTTCTTCAAGAGGAGCTACCGCCAAAGATTTTGATGATGACGAAACCCTGTATCCCTACACCCTAAGAAGAAGAAAAAAAAGAAAGAAAAAAAAACATTCATGTCATGTCCCATGCCCTTGGTTGGTCCCTTTGCTAAAGCCAGCGTGTATCCCCCACCCCATCCTGCACTGCAAACTTCTGCTTTGCTAGAGCCCAAAAATCAAACGTTGTCATCGAAAACAAACTCCCTCAGATTTCGTCGAGGCGGGCCCGCCGTAGGGGGGGTTCAAGCCCGCTTTTGCTTCTTGCTGAGGCCGTGCTGCTGAGCGGGTGCGGCCTCCTGGGCGTCTTGGAACTCCTCGCCGGCTTCTTGTCCGTCCTGGAGCTGCTCAGAGGCTTCGGGAAGATGCTCCTGGAAGCGGCCGGCGGTCTCGACGCCGCGATGCTCGGGCAGCTGCTCAGCCGCCGCGGCTCTCTGCGTCTGGGGGAGATACATTGGGGATTTCCCCTTGCCATCGAGCTGCGGCTGGCAAGCCTCTCCTTGGGTGTCGTTCTGCTGGGCGGAAGCTTCGTCTTGGTGGAGTATCTGAGAGGCGTGGTTTGGTTCTTGGTCGCTCTGCTGCGGCTGACTCCGTCCCGAAGGCTCTCCAAGCTCCTCCACGTGATAGACTGAGGCTCCGGTATGGTCTTCTGGGAGCGTGTCTTCTTCTCCTCCTCCTCCTCCTTCTTCTTCTTCTTCTTCTCCCTCCTCGAGCTGACGGGCCAGCGCATCGCGACGTTCCTGGCGCTTTTCGCGGCAGCGGACGACGCACATGGCGATCAGGCACGGCACGAAGAGGAGGAGGAAGAGGCCGACGATGCCGACGGCGATGGCCGTGTAGAAGGTTCGGTTGTTAGAAGTGGGCTTGGTAAGGTCGATCATGATGGCGACGCAGAAATGCGAGGGCAGAGATGCGAGGGCAGAGATGCTCGTCTTTGATTATTCTTGGGCAGCGAGATTCAGTGGAGGGACTTTGGGGACGTGATTTGCAGCAGGAGGAGGAGGAGTTTGACTCGGGCCGTACCTTGCTGCACGGAATGTCTTTTTTTTTCGTCTCTCCTCGGGTGGAAGAGAATAGAATCTACGATGAGGCTGATGAAGCTGTTGGTCCGATCGATGATGAAAAAGTTTGTCGAATGGCGAAAGGGGGGAGAGAGGCGTCTCTCTCTCGAGAGAGAGAGAGATCTCGAAAAAAAAAAAAGAAGAAGAAGAAGCCGTGAGAGATGATTGGAGTTTTGAAAAAAAAAAATTCAAAAGTTTAGGGGAGGAAATTTCTGCTAGTCGGGTAGGGAGAGAGAGAGAGAGAGAGAGAGAGAGAGAGAAAGAGAGAGAGAGAGAGAGAGAGAGAGAGAGAGAAAGAGAGAGAAAGAGAGAGAGAAACGAGTGATTCTGCAAGTGTTGACAGCTGTTGTGATCGACAGTCTCCCCCATCAGTTCGTCTCTTCCCCCCCCCTCCCCCCTTAAATTACAGCTGCACTACTTGGAAGGACTGCATTTATGGAGAAACAGACGGAAACCAAATTTGGAAAAAAAAAAAAAGTGAAGTGTTTCTGACGGCACTTAGGGGGGGGGGGGGGGGGGCTGTTATAGGAAGAAAGCAGGTGAGTGTGCTCTGAGATTGGGGTTAAATAACTGCTGTCTTATCTGTTTGTTGGCTATACATACGAGGTCCTTTCTTGAAGGGACGGACGTTGGATTCGCTGACGATTTCTTTCATGTCAACATTTGTCAACATTTGTCAATATTTGTCAATATTTTAGGAGGGTTTACTATTTTTTTTTTTAAAAAAAAAAAACACACCGTTTGCAGCCTCGGGCAGCATTTACCAGTTAGTTTATTCAAGGTACGAGAAGATCATTTGAATTTATTCATCAAGCCAAACAAAGTAGGTTTTTTTGGGACTTTACCATGGATGTTTCTCTCCCTCTCTCTCTCCCTCTCTCTCTCTTTCTCTCTCTCTCTCTCTCTCTCTCTCTCTTTTTTTTTTGTTGGTTCCTCTTGATACCTTGTTGCAGAAAAGACAAGAGGCGCGTTTACCTCCCTTCGATCAGGGTTCCTAAACCTACAAATTCGTCTTCATTTCGCCGTCTCCAGATATCAGACAGAGATGGAAACTTTTCCTGCGAGCGTGCCCGAATGTCCCGCTTACATGTCGATGTTTACGACGGATCCTCGAGAATGTACAAAAGATATGCGAGAAAAGCGCTCCTTTATCAATCTATCCATCTATCCATCTATCTATCTATCTATCCATCCATCTATCTATCCATCTATCCATATATGTGTATAGATATAGATATAGATATAGATATGGGCAGACGATACACCCTTTGTTATCCGAAACTGCCTCGAGGCGTAAAATCTCACGAAACAACACGCCGCCTTTTCGAACACGCGGAAGCTGCGAATACACAATGAACAGAATATTGACAACCGCGATTTGAGGCAACTCAGCTGGGCTATAGCATATAAGGGGGGTTGTTATTATCTCGACGGCTTTGAACGCGGCATTACGACACCTCCATTGGAGAGATTGAAATGGCTGGCTTCCAGTGCAAGGTTTCTTTGTTTCACGGGTTTGGCTATGGCTTTGCAAGCCTCTATTCGTCGTGTCTTTCTTTCTTTTTTTTTTTAACAGCTAACGTGTAGATAGATGCTGCTTACACGCAGCTTCGTTGTCTGACGGAAAACACCTGCAACGTCGTACTCGAGGGGACAAGATGGGCTGGCGATAGCAAACATATACCATGGCACGATATATGCCTACACCCCGGAGATGTTGCCGGCGACGGCTTCGGCAGAATCGATGGCATTCTGGGCATTCTAGGTGTTCTTGCTGGAAGCTATTGCCGACGCAGAAGCCACAGCTCCTTTGTTTTTAGTCTGCGCAGTCTTGATTGGGCTGCTTGTTATTTCAATTTTTTTTGGTTCTTCCGTTTGAGTCTCAGGGGCAAGAGAAGCCGACGGAAGAAGAAAAAAGTTGCTCTCTTATGCAAGACGAGATGGAGGAGATGAAGTTGAAATTGCCTAGCCCGCCGGCAACAGTTGTGGGGAACATCACGAGTGTGCTGCGAATATTTCTTCTGATTTACGATTCAGCATTCGTTGCTCAGTACTGCGTTTTCTCTCTCTCTCTCTCTCTCTCTCTCTCTCTACATATATATATATATATATATGTGATAATACCCACTGGCTATCCAAGCATCTAGAAGCCTTCCGGAACCGGATCCCATGTGCAGACCGGCAATAAGCCGGACAACCCCGGCATAACACAATAGACAAGTTGTTTCTCCAACGAACAAAGTTGCAGAACCAAGTTAAACAAGATTTTGGGGTTCTAGCGCGCCAACTGTCGATGCGAGCATGATCAAATCATTACGCGGTGGCAAAAAACTTCCCCACCTGTCAAGATAACATGAAAGCATTGAAACGATGGAGGACTGGCGATGGAGGACTGACGATGGAGGACTGACGCTGTTGTTGGCCTTGAGTCGTGCTCAGTTAGAAAAAGGTTCATAGGGGTATTCGAGCCTCTCCACGTATCGTGGGAATAAAACTGTAATTTTCTCCCTTGTGTATTCCTTCCTTCGTTCTCAACCCTATTATTTCTAAACCTTCATACATACCATGATGCGTGCCAATCCATATGCTACAAAAAAAAAAGAAGAGAAAGAAGAGAAAAGAAAAGAAAAGAAAAGAAAAGAAATAAAAAGAAAAGAAAGTGAAATGAAAATGCTTCCTCCCAGTCAAACAACGCCCTTTTTTTTTTTTTTTTTTCGTTTCTCACACTCATCACTTTATGCCGATCCGAGAGCCTTGTCCAATGCCGAAATCAACAAGGGAACTGTGCAAGATTATCAGCAACCGGAGGAGGAATAAAGGAACAAGAGAACGCCTCGCGCGGGAGAAAAAAAAACTCACCATGAGCCTCCTCGAAGATGAGCATAGGGCGTAGCCGCACGGTCTGGGTGCCGCATGTGCCAATGTTGACGCCCAGCTTCTTCATCGTCTTGACAAGACCGACGGGATCCCGAGTGTCGAAGGCAATGTACGTGCTGATGAGTTGAATTAGCCGCGTAATTCGCTCTTTCGATTGAAATCCATCATCTGTCAACTCACCCTTGCCCTTTGCCGCGGAGGTTCTTGACCAGCTGTGGGTGCTTTTCGGCGAGGCGCTCGAGTTCGCCATAGAGCGTCACACCAACACGAGCCTGCAATTAGTTAGTTAGCAAGGGAAGGGAGCTTGACTTGGAGAGGCAAGAACAAAACCAGAAAAGAAAAAGAAAAAACAGAACATCTGCTGGGCTTACGCATTGGTTGACAAGATCGCCGGCCAAAATTTCCTCGACAACAGCCTTGCTCATGAGCACACGGGCTGGGTCCCCGATCCAACTAGGGGTCACAAACGTCAGCACACGATATTTTTGCTTCAGGGGTTTCTCCTCATGGGGTGGTTGGACAAAACTGACGTGTTGAACTGGCGGTAGGCCTTGTCAGGCACCAGTCTGGGGTTGCCAAAGTAGTATCCTGCCGTCTGGGCCTTCTTGGAGAAGGTGACGATGTCGGGAGGGGAGGTCAAGTTCCAGTGCTGGTGGCCCCAGAACTTGCCGGTGGCACCGAATCCTGTGCCGTGATGCTTTAGCAGCGTATTATTTCTATAGATTGCATAGCCGCGCGTGCAGTGCATAGACACACACAGTGCATAGGTTTGGTATAATAGACAGTCGAACATACCTGTTTGGACTTCGTCCACGATCATGGTGACGTTGTGCTTCTGGGTAATGTCGCGAAGGCCCTGGAAGAAAGCAGGAGAAGCATGGTTATCACCTCCTTCGCTCTGAATGGGCTCCACGATCAAGCCGGCGACGGGGAATTGCCTATTGGGGGGGAAAAAAAAGGGAGGGGGTCAATCGAAAATCGCAATTTGCCCGTATCAGTAGCAGGTGAAAACGCACCATGTGGTGATGAGCTCTTCGACCTTGTCGAGGCATCTCTTCTCCTCGGCGGCGTTCTCAGCAGCGAACTCATCAAGGGGGTACTTGAGAGCCGGGAAGGGGGCCTGGGGCCAGTCGAATGAGGGAATGTCGAGCTTGTGGACGGCTTTGGATCGGGTGGCGGACAAGCTTCCGAATCCTCGTCCGTGGAAGGAGTTGGCAAAGCTGAGGATGGCAAGGTCGGGAGAGCCGGGCTTTGCGTTGTCGAGGCATGAGCTGATTTCGCTGCTGGACCAGTCGACGCCCTCGCCTCGCTCCTTGCGCCTGTGCAGCATGAAGGCGGCCTTGAAGGCGAGCTCGTTGGCCTCGGAGCCTGACTGAGCGGTAAAGATCCTGTCGCATCCGGGGGGTGCCACCTTGAGAAGGCCGTTCTTCAGCGAGTCGTGCCAGTGGCTAGAGGGGAAGTTGCCCAGAGCAGGACGGTTGACCAGGGCGGAGATCATCTCCGGCGACTGCGCTGCCCTGACGAGTCCTGGGTTGTTGTAACCAACGGGAATGGAAGCGATCTGAGAGTAGCTGCATGGGCTGTTAGACAAGCCTCAACGCGGAACGTGTGCCTGACAAAGAAGCTCAAAAACATACACATCAAGATACTGGTTGCCGTCGACGTCGACAATGCTTCACGTATAAAGTCAGCCTCCATGTTCACCCCAAGTCCGCTGGGGAAAAAAAAGGAGAAAGAAAGAAAGAAAGAAAGAAAGAGATGGAAAACAAAACAAAACAAACATACTAGTTGCCGGAGCTCTTGTCGTAATCGGCAACAAAGTAAAAAGCCCGGCTATCGAAGAAAGAGCCAAGCTTCTCGGCCTCAGCCTTGGAGAGAGGCCCAGGGACCTCGGTGGTCACCTTGACTTCACGGACGGAAGACATTGCTTGTGGTAAAAAAAAACTAAAAAAAAAAAAAAAACTTTGATGGTGCGAGCCTCAGGTCGCGTCTGCTGTAAGCTGGATGGATACCTTGTGCTTTGGAAGAAAACAACAACAGCAACAAGGTTTGGCGGATGGGCAGCGCGTACCGTTTCTTTATAAAGTTTCCTTTCTATCTAAGCATCCGGGCACTGTGATTACCGGCTAACATGGTGGCGGATGCGGGGATCGAGAAACTTGGCAATGGCGAACACACGACCGGCCCGGTTCCGGTCCCGGATGCCGGACCCACGTGAGCACTTCCGGGTGGGCTTCGAGAAAGAGCCGGGGGATGAAAAGATGTAGACGTAAGAAACGACATCGGAATCGACGGAAGCACGGCTGGGAACGTGAGTGAATGAATCGTATATGGATGTGTTTTATGACTACGTGGAATGGCGATGCCACGCAGCACATTAAATAAGAACAAGGGGAAGCCGCCGGTCGTCACGCTCAAGGAGCCGATAGGCGTCTACGGTCTGATTTCGCGCCATGAAATCTCCCTGCTGCCCGGATAGCAAGATGACTGACGGAACCCCTAATCCGCGGCATAGCGGTGGCCAAGGTCGATGAGCACGTCCAAGATGGCGATATCCAAGGGGGCTTTGCAACGACTCCGAGGTTGGCCTGGCCGTGTATATGTCTTCAACAAAGGATTATGTAGTCGGTGCTGGCGCATCGCCGAGGTGCTGCAGGTGGGAAAGGAGTTGCTGATTTAACATTTGGTTAAGCAAAACTTTTTTTCTTTTCTTTCATTCATTCTCTCTTTTCTTTCATTCTTTCATTCTTTTCTTTCTTTCTTTCATTCTTTCTTTCTTTTTAGCAAAAAGATATAATTACTAGAATAATAAGCATAAAGGGGGCGTCACTCAACTTGGAACCATGTCCGTCTATTATGCGCTCTCATCCAACTGCCACCTATGCTCGTAGGAGCCCAAGGCAGTGAAAATCTTCCACATTCGTACAAATAATATAAGTTCACATACGTACAAATAGCCTAAATTAGTAGTTCAGCACGAAGAAAGAAAACCCAAATGCCTTTGAACATAGTATGGCAGCCATCCGGCGTCCGCCCAACCAAGCAAGGGCGATGGGCAGACATCAAAAGCTCAATGTTGATGTGCCGACCAGCCCAGCTCTTATACCGGCAAAAAAAGGCGCCGTAGTGCCCGACAGTGATCCCCATACTCGTTTCCATTTTCCAGCATGATTTCGCTTCTTAAATGCAGGTCGATATGCCCAGCTTGCAAACAATACGGGTTCATCGTTCGACTTTCTCTAGCTGGTTAGCCGCTCATCCAGTATCCGTTCTATCGTAGAGTTTCGGCGACGTTTTGCAACTGCCAAGATGGACATTTTCGGCCGCCGTCTTTCATTCGTCTCTTTTCTTTTCTGCCTCCCTTACCATGGCCTTCGGAAGCTCGGAAGAGGGAGCAAACCAAGAGGTTGCATCGCGGCTTCTTCTTCACCTCTTCATCGTCCCGTCATGACTGCCCGTAACCGGTCGCGTCTCCTTTGCTTATGCGCAAGAGGTTGTTCAATACCGTACGCGGCCAGCTCGAACGGATCGGACGAATCTTCGAGCCGGTCAAGCTGCCGCCGCCTCAAGTATAGCCACAGTAGCACCAACAGCGTCGTTCCGACCAGAAAGAGGCTGTGAATAATTCAAAGAAAGAATAGCAGTCAGTATGTTTTCTACTGGGGAGAGAAAGAAAACAAGGAACTCGGATGCCTGATGAAGGGAGCCTACGCTGTAGCGACGACGGCTGCAACAAGAATATGTGACTGAGAGATGGGCTTTTCACACGTGTTGTTCTCTAGGGTGTTTGTGCAGCGCACCATGAGGTGTTTAGTGAGGCCATCCAACTGCTCAATTGAGCGCCTCAACGTGGTTCCTATTGTCTTGTGTGCCATCCCAACACCGCTGTCGCTTTCCATGAACTTCCCACAGGGAACCGTGCCGGCGAGGAGGTGCGGTGCGGAAAACTTGAAGGCGCAGATCGAACCGCATCTCTTAAGCCTCCACTACCTCGGCTATGTATAGTATATACGAGTACTCGTACATACTATACATTCGTATTTGTGTTTCTTGTCTTGCCGCCATTGGCCCGAGTCCGCATGCGCTGCTGGTATGAATCGTTATCACCATTCGGCTGTGCGGCGGAGGTTTCGGACTTGCATTCCCCACAGCCAGGGGAAATGAAACAAAGGGAGCCAAGCCAATAGAGGTCTTGAGCGTTCCTAGTTCACCCCACGCTGACTGACGCTTTTGGTGTAGTTCCTGGCTAGTACTGGTCCTTCTGGCATGACGATACCAACCGGAGGATCGCCCGCGACGCGAGTGAGACGCTATTAAGGCGCGTTCTTCATGGGCATCGTCATCGTTCAGACGGGTGGCCATGCACACACCTAAACCTCCGACTTCTTATCGGGGATACATACACACATGGGCATTGAAGTGTGTAATGCGCGATTTGGAGAGAGAAGAGGCGGCCGTGGCGAATCCGAAAGACGAGACGCGAAACACATGAAATGGCAGTCCGTACTTTTACTAGCCCTGGTCCAACTTTGTTAGAACCATCACCCCGGTTGAAAAAAAAATTATTAGTTTTCAGCTGCCATTTGCGGGAAAGCCGCCATCTATCGGATTTCTGGCGGAGGTCGGCTCAGATCTACACCAGCCATGAGGTAATTCGCGTTTGATCCATATTGGCGGTAAATAGCCATGCAGCAGATTTGTAGGCTGGCTGTTTCCAGCCTTCTTAGCCTTACAAGACACCCACCCTGATGAGAGTGGTAGCCAAGTTCGGCACCGAAAGCCGTCAGGGCCTGGCCAGTCTCGGTAAGCCACCGCATCTGTGACCCTTCTCTTCAAGTAGTATTTGTATAATCTAGTCTTTCCGCTAGCTTGCGGTTGTGCCTCAGACCATCGAGCGGCGGGCTAGTGGCTCTTTTGATGGGATACGGCAATCGTTCGTCCAGTTCATCTTGCACACGGCGTATGTAAACGGCTCGGTATGGGGCGGGCCCGGTTGAATTCCGTACTTGCTTGCCGAGCTATATCTTCAGCCATGTCCAGAGTCGAAATTGGACCCAAATTCATTCCCAAAGAAGGCCGAGAAATCGTCCAGACTTTGCGGAAATGATGCGAAATGTCCGTCTACACCAAAAAAAGGTGTGCCCGACGGCATCGTCACAGTATCTTCTTTTGTGGCTTCTCCCGCCCGCTTCGGTGGCTCTGTTATCGGGGGTGCCATTGGTGCCTGCTTGCCTTGTACACTCCCTTCCGCTATTTCCGAGAGAGGCGAGCCGTTCTTCCACAATTGCTCCCATCTTTTGAACTTTGCGTACTCGGACTCGCTCACCATGGCGCTGGCCGCCTGCTCTTGCGCGTTCATGTTGGCAATGGCTTGCTCAAAAGCCTCAATTAGCGAAGTTTCGGAGTGCGCCGATAGGCTGCCGGTTGACATTTCTTTAAGCATGGATAGCCCATCTCGAAAAGCCTGTCGGAACATGTATGTTTTCTGAGAAAGACATTGCGTCGTAATGACTAGAAGAGCCGCCCGGCAAGAGCTGAACTCGGTGTAAGAGGCGCGAGCAAGACCAATGCTGTTGCGCAGGCAGCGGCAGGTGTCTATGACTGACAGTGCGGCCTCGATACAGTCTGCGACCAACGTCGAGCGAGTGCCCTTCTTGCCCAGCGAGGCACTGGAGGGACCATTTGCAGATGTGGTGGGACTGCCACCATCCCTCAATCCCACCTCGGGAAAGATGAAGACGCGGCCGACAAACATGCGCACAAGGCAGTATTCTAGCTGCAGGTGCATATGCTGGCGAGCAGTTTTCGACTGTGGTGTAAATTCCTTGCAGAAGGTGTCGTTCGGCAGAGCATCCCACCAGCTTTTCAGCTCACGGTGCAGCTGCACGAGCCTCTTCAGTCCCTCGGGCACCTCGTGCTTGGGCAGAGACCTAAGGATTGTTCTGGGAACACATCAGTTAGTAGGATGGCTCGACGGTTCCGGCACTCAGGCCATCAGAAAGTAATCTCACATTTCACGGGACATCCTGCTCAGCTTTTGGTTTAGCTCGAAGGTGGCCAGGATATGTGCGGTGTCTGTTGGCGAGGTTGACAACCACAAATCGGGACGATGAACAGGAAAATCGGCATCTACATCAGCACTCGAGATGGACATTGGTCTCCCATGAAAGATTCCAACACGCCTAATTTTGTTTTTTTCCGTTAGCTCAACTCATGTTTCCTTTTGGTGGTAGCGAAGAGGGGTTTTTCTTCTTCAAAAAGAAAGAATGAATGAATGAATGAATGAATGAATGAAAAAGAAAACAAGAAAACGCACTTCTCGATCGTGTATACGCTCCACCAAACCCGATTCCTAGTTTCAACGAGATCTGCATCTCGATTTCCCACGGGATATCTTCTGTGCATGCCGTTCTGTATTGCGAGTTTCAGGGCAAGGTTGAGATAGATGTAGGATAATCCGGAAGCATCCACCGGGAGTGTATATATGCCCAGCAATAAGCAAGCCTGGACACTCTCCAACGACGATGCCGTGATGACGTCTGGGAGCAGTCCGCACGCCTGCTGATAGAAGAGTATTCCAACCGAGTCTTCCGTAAATGCGTCGGGCCCCTTCTCCGTCGGGTTCTCGGCGCCATCAGCCAGCGACTCGAGGTAGGCAAACTGCGTTCCAATGGCCAAGATGGCGAAGATGATGCACACTACCCCCACGTCCCGGCGAGGGAACGGCGCCGAGTTCCCATAGGCAAGATCTAGCTTGGTCTTGAGCCAGTTCTGCTCGACGAAGAAGTAGTTCGTCTGCGCATGTTTGAAGAAGGAATAAACGAGGAAGTCGGCGATGGGTCTCGGCGGCAAGAGTGACAATGCTCCGAGTGCGTCCGAGTGTGACTGCAGTTCCTCGGCACGATAGTATTCCTTGAATGCCGTTGCAGACTTGGATGACTGCGGCAACACGAAGCTGGTCAGCCTTTGATGCCAGAGAGAACGTATCAGCATCACAATGTTATTCACATTTAAAGCGTCGTTTGGAACGCTTTGATCGATCCACCTCTTTATTCGCATGGAAAAGTTCCAATGCGAAAACTCCCCAGAATAGTCTTGACAGCTAGAATCAGCTTCCAAACTTTTCGACAAAGCGGACAGGGTTGAGCTCGTACGTGTGACGTTGCCGTGGAGCGGTTGCATATCAAACTTTTCGTCTACGCCATCGAATCCAGAGCTGAGGGAGGAGACGTCTGCTGGCCGAGGAGAGCCCCGACGTTTCGCGTAGGCCTGAGCTAAACCCTTGAGGGTTTCGAGATCCAAGGCATCTCTACTGCCGACGTAGCCCTGAACAATTCTTTCCAGGTACTCGAGCCGTTTGATCCGCTCGGCAGAGTTGCCATCAGGCGGGCGGGATCTTGCCATCGCCCCAGGGCGCAATCCCGAGCCAGCTTGGGAACCCGTTTCAGCTGACGCCCTGCCCGTGAAGTCGCATTGGCGGCCTAGCCGGAAGCATCTTCGACAAGGCACGCCTCCATCACACCTCTCTTTCTGGCGGCGACAGCCATCGCACCTACACTCGTAAGCGTCAGACACCCGGTCGTTGTCATTGTCATTTCCATGCCGAAATCCTAGGATACACCAAAGCAAGCGTTTTCTCGGGTCAAACATACGCTCGAGCGGCTCGTTTTCTCTCTCTCTCTAAATGGCGACTTGACTTTGGAGACGGCTGCTGCTGAATGTCCATCGGGGAATCACGGCGATGGCATCAATGCAGTGACAATCCGAAATGCCGCAGGGGTTTTTTTTTTTTTTTTTTTTTTTAAATGAAGCCCCATCACTTTACGGAGCAGAGGAGTGGAGGAGATTGAAAGATCAATCAGAATTGGCAGCATGATCGCGAAATAGTGGGAGGAGAAGTTACGGGCTTTTGCTTAGTTCGGTATTACTAAGCGCGCAAGGCCAGACCGAGCAGGCCGAGGTCGGGATTCTCCAGATTTGTTTTCTCGGATAAAGGATAAAGACCAAGGCTGGAAGTTGGGATGCGGGGAAACTCTTGGCTCGGAAATCGAATAAATCATCTATCTTGCATAGCAATGACTAAGGCATATCAAGGGAGGAAATTCATGTCTTGCGGACAGATCGATCGTGGCGGTTCTCCTATTCACGATGCTGGATGCTTAAAGCCGTCAGTGAGCTACGTTGCAAATTCAACAATCATGAGGAGCACAGGGGAGGCAAATAGGCTATCCGGCATGTTAGCCATGGAGTTATAGAGCCGACTGATTGTCCGGTAGCAGCAAGATGATGGATATTGAGACCTTCGAAAAGACAAGCGAGGTTTAATTAAAGACGGCCGTGGAAGCTGAAGACGAATTCGGCGGCCAGTTTCATGCCTTTGGGTCATCAAAAGCAAAGATTGCGCAAGCTGTAACATGGAATCCGCTTGAGCCTTTGTCATTCCACAGATGTGGCTTGCATTGGGCATGTATCAGAGTTTCGTCGATGCCCCTACACTGGATTTGAAATTCGTGAATTGAATAGTAACCAGGCCCATCGCTTCCACCAGTTTCTGGCCAAAACAATGAACCTCGTTTGCGAGTTACAACACGGCCCCAGAAGTTGATGTAGTTGATTTATTGATGGCTCAGTTGTCAGGAAGAACATGTAAGCTGCCGCTGATCCTCGATCAATCCACTCGCGCTTCGGTGTCTTCTTTCCCGAAGCCTGAGTGCGTTGAGGCACATCCAAACAAACAAGATGCCGCAACAATGACTAGACAAGGCTTTTTCGCCTTTGTCAATTATGACGGGCCGAATCTCGCCATAAATGCGCAGGTCCGGCTCGTCGAGGCTCGCGGCGCTCACATGTTCAAGTCAGGGTTTGAGAAGGCTCTATTCTTGGCGCATATTTGGACCAACGGTAAAGATATTCAAAATTTCCAAAATGAATCATGATCAATAGGCTTTTTTTTTTTTTGGCCTTCTCCCCCTTTTCAGTTTCATGAATGAATTCAAGCATTGTCTCCTCTCTGGGGCTTTTATTTGTAACGACATTTGGCACAGTGAGACAGCCAAGTATATTGGTCTCAGGATTCAAATTATCGCGTTATTGCGAGTGAAGGTAATAAATTTAATACACACATAAAGATCAATAGGGCCTCTTGCGCATTAATATCCTTCGGTGTGCATTGTGGTGCTTGTATTACTTAAAATGAACAAACACACACACGCAACGACCTTGATCGTTCTCGTGGCTGAGATGGACAACCTTTTGCCTTGTTGCCAAGGCGTTCTTAACCTTGCACTCGGGAAACTTGAGAAGAAAGTATGTAACATTATGTATTGAGCCCGTTGTTAATGGTGAGTAATTAAATACTCTTCCAAGACTTGCAAAAGAGAAGAGACCAACAAGAACCATTTTTGTTGCTCCCGTAGGCGTGGTTGCCCCATTTTCGACCGTTTCCCGGACGCATTTTTTGTCAAAAAAAAAAAGGAAAAAAAAAAAGAAAAAGCCAAGATTCCACCGATGATGCTGTGGTGTTAGTTGTGAATATCACGTTTCGGCGGTTCTTTCAATTTGTGTATTCTAGCGTGTATGAATATCCCGGTGCCATAAAGAAAGATAGAAGTGACAGATCCAAAGTACCAAACGACAACACTGCAGGTTTATTTGGTGGATCAGATCAGCTTTTTTGTTATTCGCAGGGGGACCATTCCCTTCAGACTGCCTTGAAGCTTTCCCATACTCTCTCATGTCCCATTGGGCAATTACTCTTGAGGTTTGCGGGAGCCATCCCAGGCACAGGCGATTTTTCTTATATCAAAATAAAGACTTTGGAAAAGCACTCTGAGATTCTCGGCAATGCCGAATATCCCTGTTCCAGAGAAATTACAAAATTGATATAAGACAGGTTGCGGGTTATTAGCGGATTTACGGATTCAGCACCTGCATTTGGAGAGAGCATTCATGGGTCAAGGCCAGGCCAGGTCAGGTCAGCACATGGCTCGTTGCTTACAGGTGTGCGCTGATGGACTATACATGCTCATCACGACTGGTATGCGAAGTTGCACAATGGGGAGATTGGTGCCCCTCAGATCTTGTCTGCGATTTCGAGGCGCTTTTTGTTCGCTGATGTACATAATGACTGTGTCGCAAACGACTGTAGCCGGCGACTGCTCGTTGGTTGCGTATACTTGCATGATCGAGCATGTATCCGCTCTAGAAGGGTGGGCAAGAATTACTTGCAGAATCGCCAACTTTCGAAGTAGATTCAGGGTTGGAATTGCCACGTACGATGCGGAAACTGTAAGGCAACAAGACGTGCTGACCGCGAATGAGCATGATTCCTACGCCCCTTGTTCAGACAAAGAGTAACCCCTTTCTCATGTAGCTTGTCGCCAATCCGCGGCACCCGCAATACATCATTCCAAGTTGGCCGGATCTACTGTCAAAAGAATCTGAGATGGCAAGTTCATCACCCAGATTCTGCATTTTATAACATCGATGCGAATTGTTTGTTTTGGCGTGCCTTTTCCACCTCCTTTCCCTCTGGTTTGCTTCAGCTCAGTCCCCCGTTATAGCTAGTTGCCATGGTTTTCTACATGATCCTCGTCGTTGGCGTTGTACGTCATGAAGTCCTCAAAGTTGAGTTTGTGCATGTCGATCGGTCCGCCGCGACAATAGTTGAACCTGTGCTTCTAGGAGCCGATTGGAGGTGTGAGATGCTTTTGGAACGCCAGTATTCTCTGAAACAACTGGCCAAGGCGCAGATCCCCCCCTTTTAAACATGGGCCGTTTGCCCGCCCCCTTCGTTTGTAGTCTTTGGAGGAGAATAGCAAGAAGAGAAGAGACTGCTGCGGTCCTGCTGGGATACCCCATCAGATGAGGTGACAGATGGGCATCGTTGAGAATCGTGCTGCCCTGGAGCAAAGTCACGTCCGCATAATTTGGGCTGGCCGCTGAACTATGACTTGTAATTTGTAGTATTTTTTGGCGCGTGTGACGGCGGTCAGCTCCCGATCACGGCAAGACTTGCGACGAGGCGTCTTCTCATGACAGAAGACTTTTTGGCCAGGACGACGAGGGCTGAGAGAGCCCGCTCGACCAATGAGGAGTGCGGGCTACAAACAAAAGCCATTTTGGCAAAAAAAAAATATACTAGTGGATTTTTGATTTTTGATTTTTGATTTTTAATTCTTTATTTTTTTAAAAAAAAATTAATTTTTTTTTACGGTTTTACTGTAAGCAACATGTCGTCTCTCTCACCATGTAAAGCTCAAAGGGACCGGTTCGCGTAAACCCGGGGTTCAATGAGGGCCCGGCCTAGCTTCCCACGGCAATCGACCGCCAGATCTGCCATGATGGGGATTTTCTCGTGTTCGCGTTGATTATTCCTTGGCAGGAAGAGAGAGAGAGAAAAAAAAAAGGGTTTTTGTGACAAGTGGGAAAAAGGGTAATATTGGTTATGATTGATTGCGTGGCTGAGCAAGGCAAGGGGGCGTATTCTATACGCTTCTCCTTAACCCCCCCCCCCCCTGTCGAGAGCGGAATATGGGGATTCATGTCAAAAGAGACAAAGTTCTCTCTCTCGTAACCCCTGAGTTCATCCAAAGCTACTCCGTATACTAATAACTAATACTCCGTACAGTACAAACAGTAAATTCCTTCTCAACCGGTTGGCGTTGAAGTTCGCCTAAATCTTGACATTGGATATATTTTTGAATTAACTATAAAAGGTTATTTTGACAGTTTTTCAAAAATCAAATAATTTATTCAATATGGATTAATTTTTCTTCATTCATTTATATTTTTTCAGTGTAAACCTACTACTAGTAGTATTATAAAATCTGTGAATACATCTTATATAATTTATTCAACAGTTTCATCGTATGTGTAAAATCATGCTTTCGTTGATTCACGACAAAGAATATTATTCATGAGTAAGCAAAAAACATTTATTTTTTTATTTTTTTAATATCCATTTAATGCTAGTTTCTCCAAAGCCAATGCATGCAGGGTCCTCCTCCTGTCAGCTCTTAGGAAGCATTAGCCATGAGAGCTAACATAAATTTATTGAAGGCGCTAAGCGTTTGACAAGATCTCCTCCACCCGCTGGCCTGATCGGTGCCTCCTGGCCAAATCCCATTACAGCTGCATAGACGGGCCTTGCTTATACTGATTGATTTGGAATACGTTGCATTAGGTGTGTGTGTTTCGTTTTGTTTGCTTTCGCGAATCTGGAGCCGTCACCATGGGCAATTGGTATACAGTAAGTATATATATATACGGAGTACGGAGTATATATACATATATATATATATATAAAGCCGGCGTCCAAGGCTTTGAGACCCTCGCACTCACGAACCCGCCACGAAAACTCGCGATACCACCAAAGATTCATCGCCTTGAGTCGCCATGCTGCTGAAGCTTGCTTCCCTGGCCGCTCTGGCCGTGCCGGGCGTCGTTGCGCAGGCCGCCTTCCCCGACATCAGCGCCAGCAAGACGTGCGATGCCCTGTGCCAATCGCTGGCCAAGATGGGCTGGGAGTACGAGACGTCCCATCACGTCGACCCCGGATTCTACGTCACGCCGTCCAACTTCTCGAGCCATCTCAAGGCCGGCTCGGTGCTCGGCGTCGAGGTCTCCACCAACCTGACCGGCTACACCGTCCCGTCCGGCCTGACCATGTCTCGGATCATCTACACGACCACGGACCTCAACGGCAAGGTCCTGCCGGCTTCCGCCTACATCCTCTGGCCGGCCAACAAGCCGCTCAAGCGGGACGGCTGCAGCGATGCCTTCCCCATGGTTGCCTGGGCGCACGGGACGGCGGGTGCGTTTGCCGCCTGCGCGCCGTCCGACTACACCAACCTCCAGTACGACTTCATGGTTCCCTACGCCCTCGCCCTGCAGGGGATCGTCGTGGTCGCCGCCGATTACGCCGGCCTGGGCATCGGCTCCCTTCCCAACGGCGACAAGGTCTCTCACGCCTACGGGGCGTCGCCCGCCCAGGCCAACGACGTGGCCAATGCCATCATCGCCGCCCGCTCCGCCTTCCCCCTTCTTGCCAAGAGCCCCTTTGTCACGGCCGGTCACTCCCAGGGCGGCGGCGTCGCGTGGGCCTTTGCGGAGCGCCAGGTCAAGCAGCCGGTCGAGGGCTACGCGGGGACCGTGGCGTGGGCGCCGCCGTCCGACATCATTGGCGTGATTGCCGAGGCAAACCGGGACCTTGCCCAGGGCAACGTGACGGCCTCGACGTATTCCATGCTGGGCTTCGTCCAGCGCGCCGTCATCGCCGGGATCACGTCCGTGTATCCCCAGTTCAACTTCACGGGCATGACGGACATAGTCTACGACCGCTACCAGAACGTCATGGCCAAGATCCAGGCTTGCCTGCCCACCGACGGCCTGGTTTACGCCACGGTCGGCATCACCGACCTCGGTGTTGCGTCGTGGACAAACACCAGCATCGCCCAGGAGTTCCGAGCCCGCACGAAGACCGGCGGCAACCAGATTGCCGGGCCCTTGCTGGTCATGGCCGGCGCCTCCGACAGTGCTGTTTCGCTCAAGTACGTCCAGGCCCTGGTGCAGGAAACCTGTGACGCGAACTCCAAGGGCCGCAACCCCCCGAGCATCGAGTTCTTCACCTACGAAGGGCAGGACCACTTCCCCCTCATCCAAGCCAGCCACAGCCACTGGATGCAGTGGATCAAGGACCGCCTGCACGAAGCCTCCAAGGACAAGCCGACGAAGGCCTTGCCCGGTGGCTGCTCGAAGCACACTGTCGAGGCGTTCCGGAGCGAGTTCAACCAGAAGCAGACGCTACCGAACTGGCTCCTCGAGAAGGCCTCTCCCCAGGAGATATGGAAGTATATTTTTTAATGAAGAAAAAAAAAAGAGAGAGAATTCTTGGCAGGGGTTATGGAGTTTGTTTGACAGTTCAGGAACCATTGTAATATATACTACTACTGTAATGAGGAGGCAGGGGGCTACGGAGAACCGGCGTAATATTCTGGTGCCGTAATGGCAAGTTTTCGGCCTAGAACACATAATAAGACGTAATCAATCACAAAATTCTGGCCAGACAAACCACTCACTCAGATTGTCTCATTGCTTTCTTTTACCTGCTATTACAAGTGCTGTTCATGCTGCCAAGGTGCCCGCCCACGTCCGATCTGCCCCGGCGAAGTGGGGCCGGCCCGGGATACATACAGGCGCTCAGAACCAATCTCCTCCCTTCGCCCTTGCTGCGGCCGGTCCTGTCTTGTCTGTCTTGTCTGTCTTGTCTGTCTTGTCTGTCTTGTCTGTCTTGTCTGTCTTGTCTGTCTTGTCTGTCTGTCTGTCTTGTCTTGTCTGTCTTGTCTGTGTGTGTGTCTGTGTGTGTGTCCGTCTGTCTGTCTTGTCTTGTCTGTCTTGTCTGTGTGTGTCTGTGTGTGTGTCTGTGTGTGTGTCTGTGTGTGTGTCTGTGTGTGTGTCTGTGTGTGTGTCTGTGTGTGTGTCCGTCTGTCTGTCTTGTCTTGTCTGTCTTGTCTGTCTTGTCTGTCTGTCCGTCTGTCTGTCTTGTCTTGTCTGTCTTGTCTGTGTGTGTGTCTGTGTGTGTGTCTGTGTGTGTGTCTGTGTGTGTGTCCGTCTGTCTGTCTTGTCTTGTCTGTCTTGTCTGTGTGTGTCTGTGTGTGTGTCTGTGTGTGTGTCCGTCTGTGTGTCCGTCTGTGTGTCCGTCTGTGTGTCCGTCTGTCTGCTATACATAGCTTTGCTGCCTCTGAACATGATTTCGAGCCTTATTAGAAGCACCTGGTCTTGGAACAGACCCCCGCCCCAATCGGGCTTGTCGGATATTCAATCACTGTCAGGGAGAGAGGCTTGGAAGCCCTACAACAAAGGCATCATCTTCCGTGAGCGTCGTCATTGCTTTGAGGCTATATTCAACAAGCTATATCGTTTTTGCAATCAAAATCGGATACGCTTCAAATGGTTCTCGTCGCAATCATCACCCATCAGCCGGTCCTCACCAAGGGAGGCTGATTTGTTATACCAAGTGCCTACACACACACACACACACACATAACGCAGAATCGAATGTGCAAGAGCCCAACATGCATCAAACCAATGAGACAAGTTATTGATTAGTACACGGCCTTGGATCGCGTAAAATCTATTGTTGAAACCACAGAAACTACTAGACTCCAAACGCCTCATCGTCTTCCTTTTTGTTTTGGCATTTTTCGTCTCAAGCATCGGCGTAAACCTTTATACAAAAGGGCAGAGGCCCTTTCAAGCCCGAGCAGCCGTAAGAAGAGCGGCTTTGCGACCGCCAGCCTTGGAATTCTAGAGGGTTGAGCCATGTTGGATGTCGACGAGGAACATGGTCTTCCTGTGTTGTTTAAAAAAAAAAAAAAAAAACAAGCTCGCGCAAATCGATTCAAAGCCCAATCGCACAGAGCACTTGACGCGATGAACTGCCCGGCTCTCATCACAGGCATTTGATGCCTCCGCACGATGAATCCCTTAGACAGCACCTCAAATCACAATCACACTGGGCGTCGTCGTATGGAAAAAGAAATGTAGATCTCAGAATGAAACGGCACCGGTACGGAGGACAACCAAGTGCCGAGATTAACGAAGGATCCATTCCCAGAATTCCTCTCCAAACATCCTCTGGCCATATAAAAAGGCCGTGCCGAAATCAATGTCCATAATATAGACAGCGCTGCGGCGGACATTCGTGACTATCTGGAGAGAGGAAAAGAAAGAAAGAAGGAAAGAAATTTAAAAAAAACTTCCTTTGAGCGCGCGAAATTTACAGCAAAAAAAACCCCCCCCCCCCCCCTTTAGTCGCATAAATGGTGGGGGTTTGGATGAGTCAGCATTTGGGCTCGAGCACGTGATGATGAATCCCTGAACTTTGTTTTCACGTGAGTTTGGAGAAAATGGATTTAAATCGGAGCCACCTGATTGGCCCACCTAAACCGAGGAACCGACGGCAAGGTTCCCGTTTCCGAATAGAGCTCGTTTCAACGGGGACTCTTGAAACTTGAAACCCGGCATCGAACGGGCAAGACAAGGCGAACGACGGATCTGTCTGGGGAATAAGCAAGTTTTTTTTATTTGTCTGTTTGTTTGTTTGTTTGTTTTTCTTTTTTCGCCATTGCCATCACCACGGCATCGCCATCTCTCCCGCTCTCGAGAAACAAAACGCGCCCAGCTGCCAAAGAAAGATGATCGCCCACCGGCTCGGCCTCGCCGCCGCGCGCAGTACGTTCTCCGCCCTCGGGTCTCTTTTTTTTTTTTTTTCTCTTCGTGCGAGAAAACCGCGAATGGGCCTCAGCCCGGGATTGACATCCATCTAACCTCGAAGCTTCTAAAAAAAAAAAAAAAAACAGGCGCGACTAAACCCAATGCCTTCTTCAGCCAGAACGTGCCCCGGATGGTTCTCGCCTCTGCCATGTCGACCACACAGGCCCGGTAAGCTCTGCGCCGCCTACCCCGCGCCCCGTTGCGATGCTGCCATCCCCCTCTACGAAGACAAAAAAAAAATTGGGAAGAGAAAAGAGAAAAAGAAAAAAGGACAAGAGCTTTGCTAATCATGCTTCTTCTTCTCCCCGCGTTCGTCTACAGACCTGTGTCGACGCATAAGCTCTCTCAGGAAGAGGGCCAGCAGGTCCTCGTCAACCAGCGCCTGAACCGCCCCGTGTCGCCCAACCTGGGCATTTACAAGATGGAGCAGACCTGGTTCGGCGCCTCCGCTTGGACTCGCATCACCGGCTGTGCGCTCTCTGGCGCTGCCTACGTCTACTTCACCGCATACCTCGCCTCGCCTCTCCTAGGATTCCACGTCGAGAGCGCCGCTCTGGCATCCGGCTTCGCTGCTCTGCCCTTCGTCGTCAAGGGCGCCATCAAATTCGCCCTGGCTTTCCCCTTCACCTTCCACTTCATCAACGGCATCAAGCATCTGGTGTACGACTTGGGTATTGGATTCGCCAAGGCTCAGATTAAGAGGGGGGAGCTTGCCCTGTGGGTGTCAAGCCTTCTCGGCGGCGGTTACCTGGCTTTCGGCTTGTGAAGAGGATTCGTGGGAAAAACCAAGGGGAAAAGGAAATATATGATACTGGGACAAGCAATAGGAGGTGCAATGTGTAAAAAAAAAAAAAAAAATAGAAAGAAAAAAAAATAGGGCCCGTACAAGGGCTTTTGATTAACTGTCCAATTTCTTTTGAATAAAGAAGCAAACAAGAAAAAAAAAGAAAAAAAAAGAAAGAAAGAATCTAAACTTTTACAAAACTACATGTCACGCACTAATAGCGTGGTGTGAGCCCATCTCCTGGATATCAACCAGTCCCGTAACGCCATGCGCCTTTCTCGTATGCCGCACCAGCCGTTGATGCTGCTTACCCGTGTGCAAGCCCCTCACCTACCCCCTTATTCTAAAAACCGAGCATCAAGAATCGTCTTGATCAGCGGGTGATTGCGAGCAGACGCAATCCTCTCGCCAACGGTAGGGCCGACGAAGTCGTTGAGATCAGAGAGCGCCGAGGCGGGGGCGTTCCCGTTGACCCCGTTAGCAGCAGCAGCATCCGCCGCGTTGGCATCCGCCTCGCCCGTCTTCTGCGCGAGAGATGCCACCGCCTGCACGAGCCCCTGCACGAGCATCTCGTACTCGATAGAGCCCTCGCATTTCTCTTTCAGCGGCTGGAGGATTCCGGAGTCGAAGCTCTTAAGGTTTCGCAAGACCAACACCCGAATTACCTCGGGCCCTCCAGCCTCGAGCAGGCCATGGATCGCACCGTACAGCACGGCAGGGGGCTTGGTGGGATCCAAGAAGTACTTGAGGCATGTCCTTGTGAGCTTTGGGCGTAGCAGAGAGTTTGTGGCCGAATACTTGCGGGCGACGCGGCCCAGCAAGGAAGCGGCCAGCTGCCGAAGGTCGTATTGCTCCTTGAGGGAATCTTGCCCCTCGTCCGTGCCCAGCTTCCTTGCCATCAGGCATGTCAGCACGGGCGCAGAGAGGGAGCTGGCGTACGGGTCCAGGAACAAGCTCTTGTTCTCGATCAGGGCGTTTGTCAGTTCCATCATCTGCTTCAGGGTGAATGTGTCGTCGAGCTGATGCGTGACTCTGTCCATGATGAAGTTGATAAAGTAGGGGACCAGTTGGTGGAGGCCAGGGTCGTCTCTGACGGAGCCGAGCGCGGCCTGGCGCAGCCGCACGACCTCCTCGTCCGGGTTGTCGTCGAGGATGGCAGCTTGGATCTTGTCAAAGTAAAGGATGAGCTCCTTGCTCACGATGTGTTTGACAGACGGCTGGCCGGGGGCGGAGTCGTTTCCGGCCAGGGCCGACAGCGCAGGGTTAGCACCCGGCCCCTTGGGCAGCAAGTCTTGCGGCCTCAGCTCGGCCGAGGTCGGGTTCTGGGGAATAGAAGGCTGGACGCCTTCGATGGCGAGCCAGTGCGCTACAACAAGCCCTTGTCAGCGGAGCCGTGCGCAGAGCCTCGCGGCATGCGTGCGAGGCAGAGCCTACCGGTGAAGTTCATATCTCGCGGCACCCTTGGGAGCGGCGCGTTGATCAGCTTCTCGAAATCCACCTCTTCGTCTTCGATGTAGAAGAGGGGCTGGCCGGGCCCCAGGCTTGCCTCGCCATAGCGGAGAGGCCGCGTCGAGTCGTAGCCATACAGGGGCTCGGCGTCGAGGACCTTGAGGGCCATGGAGATGTCGTTGACCGTCATCGTCGTGCGTCGCGCGGCGCGCATCAGGCGGAGGGCCTCGATGATGACCTGGCCGATGCGGTACTCGACATCTTGCGTGAGAGCCTTGAGGGCCTCGTCGCTCATGGAGCCAATGCCCACCGACTCGGCAACGTCCTTAACGTTCTCGGTGTTCCATAGCAGCTTGGGCGTGTCGCTCGCCATGGCGCTGGTCGTGCGGTTCCTTTGCTCGAGGGGCTGGGCTGGCTGCCTATTGGGAGGAGGCCTTTGGTAGGAGGAGGCCTTTGGAAGGAGGCCTTTAGAAGGGGGAGGCCTTTGGAAGGAGGCCTTTAGAAGGGGGAATGCGCCAGCGGGCTGGCTGATGATGAGGCTGAGATGATTGCAAAACAAATTGAACTTCAAACCGTTGAATTGTGGGGGGGGGGGGGGGGGGGCGAGGCTGTGAGCACAAGGTACAAGGTACTACGTACTAAGGCAAGGAAGCTAGGGAATGAGGGGGCGACGCCACCAAAAACCCGTCCGGCGAATGCATCACCTATAGGCTATAGCGCCGGTCCCAGCGCCCGTAGTGGGGTTAGTTGTCCTCCATGCTATATTGTACCAGGTACTGCTGGGCTTGGGCTGTGGTTCACCTTGGTAATGGTTGCTCAACTTGAGCCTCAAGGGCTTTTTACATGGAAGAGGGCATCTACAGGCTTCTTTTTTCTTTTCTGCTCCCCCTTCATCTCCTCGCCAGAGTGTAGCCCCGGCAACCAATCCCCTACCATGTGTGATGATGTGATGATGATACATGACAAGAATGGGGTTTTCAAATTAAAAAAAAAAAAAAAACTTTGTTGACAATTGCCAGCCTACCTTACCTATGGCTCTACCTTGAAGCTACCAACATACTGCTAGTACTACTACTTTCATAGCCTTACCTTAGTAAGGTAGTACCAGTAGCACTGTACGCATCCCCAGCACTTGCGGCGGCATTAGGCTCCGATAGCCGTCGCAAGAGCCTCACCAAGAGCCTGGGCCGAAGCCGGGTTCTGGCCCGTGATGAGCCTGCCGTCAACGGCGACCTTGCTGCCAAAGATGCCGTCGGCCTTGACAAACTTTCCGCCGACGGCATTGACCCTGTCCTCGAGGAGGAAAGGCATGGCGCCGGTCAGCTTGACAAAGTCCTCCTCGTCGTTGCTGAAGCCCGTGACCTCCTTGCCCTTGAGCAGAGGCTCGCCGCCGACCTTTGCGTTGACCAGGGCAATGGTGCCGTGGCACACGGCGGAGACGACCTTGCCCGAGCCGTAAAACTCCTCGGCCAGCGCGATCGAGTCGGCATCGTCGACGAGGTCATACATGGGGCCGTGGCCGCCGGGGTAGAAGAGGGCGTCGAACTCGCCAGAGCGGCCGAGGAACTGCTTGAGAGGCGCCGTCTCCTCCCACAGGGCCTTGTTGTTCTCGAGAAAGGACACGGAGACGGGGTCGTCCTTGGCGAGCTCGACGGAGGAGGGATCGAGGGGGGCGACGCCGCCCTTGGGAGAGGCGACGGTGACTTGGACCTTTTTGCCCGAGAGGACGTGGTAAGGGTGGGCGAATTCGGGCTATTTTTTATTTTTTTTTTTATTTTTTTTTTGTTTGCGTTCGTCAGAATTTGAGGGGGGGGGGGGCCGATGAGGCTTCGTGGATGTGGGGAAATCAACAGCTTACGAGGTACCAGCCAGAGGCTCTACCGATGGCGTCGATCTTGTCGTGGGAGGTGAGAACAACGAGGACCTTCTTGGGAGCCATTATTGCGTCGGACTGAGGAGTTGGAACTGTCGTGTAAAAATCCGGAGAGGGTGTCGAGAATGCGGCTTGTGCAGTTGCCGATGATGCTGATGCTGATGCTGATGCCAAAGCTTGTGCAGCCGTGAATGTGCTGTATAGGTATAGGTGTACCTAGTAGGTGTAGGTATAGGTATAGGTATAGGTATAGGTACTAGGTAGATACTGCTTGAACTTTTCAAGATTTTCTTGCCTCCTCCTAAACCCTAAACTGGTAAATGTCAAAAGTCTATATCTTTATATCTTCGGGGTTTTTTTTTTCTTTTCTTTTCTCTTCTTTTCTCTTCTTTCGTTAGTCTTCTTTCGGGATGATTTTCTGTCCGTCCTGCGCGCGCATAATCGGAGCCCGCATAAGGCAGCTCCAGCGGCTACGATCCCTGTGCCGCGGCAGAACCCAGACGCCGGTTGACGCACGTCAGAGAGCACGTCAGAGAGCTGAGACAGCTCGCTGGAACATGGGCCGAATCTCGGGCCTTATGTAAGCACGCAGTGCATGAGAATCACGGTTACGTGCGTGCGTGCGTAGAAGCGAAACCAACTCTTGTTTGCCTACCCTGGAACGGCCGAGGACCTGAGAATTTTCTCCTGACTTGTTGTCAGGTAATAGACTCGAGCTCGCTTAAAGATGCTATTCTGACCTGCATTATGGGCTTTTGCAATGGGCATCGCATTTGCAGTATTTTTCGCTCCGTTGTCAGGCATCATCTCCTTTGCTGGATGAATCAGCGTAGACTCGGCTCCTATTTGCACCATCTCATCCCCCCCAGTTGCGTCTTAGTCTAGCACTGTAGTACATGTTAAATATGAATTCCATCTATAAACACTATAGCGGCAATAAGGCTGCCAAAACATGATTGAGAGAAGGAAATTTGATTTTTTTTCTTTTTTTTTCTTTCTTTTCTTTTTGGATTGCTGTCTCGCAAGTCATGCATCTCGCATTCTGCCAATTCTCAAACCGCACACACTGCACTGCCCCCTTTCTCTCTCTCTCTCTCTCTCTCTCTCTCTTCGAATCCTCGACTAACTAACTAGTTACAGAAAAAGGAAAACAAAGACCGCTCATAGACTGTGAAACCCTCGTATTTGAGATGAAAAAAAAAGAGAAAAGGTTTGAGGAATAAAGAAGGGGAAAAAGAAAAGAAAAAGAAAAGAAAAAAAAAAGGGAGGGGGGGATCAGCGCTCGATAATAAAAGGAACGTCCCCTTAGGTTCCTGTCCAACAAAATCATGGATTACACATTGACACATCATCTCGACGAGTTGATAAAGACAACAGAAACAACAAAAACAAAAAAAAAAAAAAAAGGTAACGAAAGGATATGTGTGGGTTATCTCAAAGAAAGAGAAGAAAAGAAAAAAAAAAAGAAAAAGAAAAAAAAAAAGAGGAGAAAAAAACAAGAAAAGAAATGAAAAGAAAAGAGCAGTCGCATTTTTTCAGCGAATCAGTTCGTCAGGTACCTTGAAAAAGCCGCCATCTGCAAAGTAGCCTCAAAATATGGCCCAAAATCAGAGCCTAGATCAAATCCTGCCGTCATCCCATCTCATCTTTTTGCACTCCTTGGATATCTCAAAAACCTTTTTTTTCCCAGCCGACTGTTGTTGGATTTTGTGGAATTTTGGTTCTCTCACACGCCCATATGTCGCCCTCCCTTTTTTTTGTTCTTCTTCTTCTTCTTCTTCTTCTTCTTCCTCCTTTTCCCTCCCACGGTGACCAAAGTCTCTCTCCTGGTTCCAATTCTGAGCTTTAACCCGTCTTCACATCGCTGTTGAGCTCGGCTCGTTGCCCAGCTGCAGCCTCTTCTTCCTCTCTGCCGTCCTTTCTCTTCTTCCCCATTCTTTCGCACCACTGTTCGGCGCTCACAATCGTCCCGTCCAGGACCCCAGTAACCTGCGTTACCATGTCGAGGCCTTCCTTGGCCAATACCAGCACCTTTTGCGCCCCCTCGCGCAAAGCCGAATCGCCATCCCTGTCGGCATTATCCGACTGCCTGTCGGACATGGTCGCGAGGCGGAAGCGCTGGGGGAGGCTGGTGAGGTGGCGGCGAACAAGCACCCGGGCGTTCTCGGGGAGCGCGCCGCCGGCGTATTTGGACACGTTGTTGATGACGTCTTGAAGCGTCTTGAGGACGTCGCCCTTGAGGCTGTTGATC
The DNA here is from genome assembly GCA_020631695.1 of Trichoderma cornu-damae. Classification (NCBI taxonomy): domain Eukaryota; kingdom Fungi; phylum Ascomycota; class Sordariomycetes; order Hypocreales; family Hypocreaceae; genus Trichoderma; species Trichoderma cornu-damae. Next base: position 5,878,680 of record CM036087.1, read on the forward strand.
CGGGCGGCGATTTCGCTTCGCGAGGGGTTCGGCTTCTGCTGGCTCTTTTCCGCGCCGTCCACGTCCACGTCCATGGCTTCGGCCTCGTCCGGGTTGCCCGTCGACGGACCTCCTTCTGATTTTTCCTTCTTCTCGGCCTTTTCGTACTCCTCCAGCGCGTGCTTCAGGTTCAGGATAACGCGGTTCATGTGGTCGTTGGTCCAACGGAGCCAGCGCAGACAATACTTTAAGCTGCGCAGGCTCTCGGCGCTCATGGCGACGCTTAGCCCCGACGTGGACATCATGAGGCGAGTCTGCCACGGTTGGCTGCTGGGTGGTTTGTGCGTCGCGGGCGCCGTTTCCGTGTATGCGGGCGAACGCTGGTCGTCGTAGGCTGGTAGCGTATCGACGGTGCTGGCGGTCGACAGGCGACGAGGCGTCTTTGACGCCATGGCAGACGACGCATCGTCAAGACCGCCGACATCGGGCGATCCTTTGGCATCGCTGCCGCCGCCGCCGCTGCGGCTGTCTCCCGTCCTTCGCCTCTTGTTGGAGCCGTTCACATCGGGGTCTGAGGTGGGCGCCGGATGCCGACGGCCGGCGCCAAGGAACCACCGCACACCCCCCTCCACGCCCGTCACCCTTCCTACGGAGTTGACGGTATTGGCGATGGGGGTCAGATATCCCTCGACATATTCGGCGCCCGACTTGAAGCGCGGGGAGAAGTTCTTGGCGCCGCCGTACGCCGAGCTGGCGCCGCCAATGGTAGAGGCGACGAGCGGGTGAGCGGTCGTGAGGAGGGAGAGGAGGGGCTCGGGCTTGGGCGACTTGGGTTTTGTCTGCTGAGGCTGGAATGCGGCGACGGGGGGGCTCATGGGAGGCAGCGAGGAGGTGTCGGGAGGCGACGATACAAAGTCTTGGGTCATCCGGCGATTAGCGTCAAGCGGAAGGTGTTGAGAGGGTGAGAGGGTGAGAGGGCGAGAGGGCGAGTGAGTGAATGAATGAATGAACGAGCGAATGGCTGGCAAGACAGGCAGAGGAGAATATCCAGAAGAAGCGAGGGAGCAAACATTGTAATGCCAGATGCAGCGATCCTGGGAAGATCGCCAATCGTTCCTGAGCAATGGCTTACCTGCTCTCAAATCCCCCAGAGCTTCGGCCGCAAGCCGCACGTCGGGGTCATCCAGCGTCAGACTGGTCGGCGTTGGCGTTCCGTCGTAGAGGCGATCCGGCGACGGCGACGCAGCGCTGGCTATGCTTGCCGAGCCGTCCATGTCCATTGCCGTCGCCGGACTGTCGGGGGCGTGAAAAGGCGGCGGTTGTCGGTACGAGTTCAACGGCGAGGCCGCGGAGCCATTGAGGGACGCCGGCCAATGGTTTGGGTGCAGCAGCGGCGGCGGCGGCGGCGGGGGGCTGTGAAGGCTATGGCGATGGTGGTCGGCAGCGACGTCGCCGGTGATTGTGCTCAGTGATGGCAGGATCCTATTGTCGACGTCACGGCGCACCAGCGGGGGGAGCCTGTCATTCTCGGACTGGCTCGAGAATGGGCGACGGCCGTTCATGGGCGCAGCGGCGATCTGCGAGTAGTTTGGCGGAGGCAGCATCCAGGGCCTGCAGTCGATGCTGGTGGGCTGCGGAGGCGAGGCAAAGGCGAGGGAGCCGATGCGCGGGAGTTGAGGGCGAGGCGGCAGAGGAGGAGGAGGAGTAGTGGTAGAAGTAGTGGTAGAAGCAGTGGTAGAAGCAGTAGCAGTAGTAGGAGTAGTAGCAGTAGTAGTAAACGATGGTCCGAGGGCGAGGGCGAGCGGACCGGCCGAAGCTGGGATGTGGTTGTGGCTGTTGGAGAGCGTCTTGCGATGGCTCGCCGCAGCGAGCATGTGATTGCGGTCCATAATATATATTTATGGGCAGTTCCCGGCTGATAACTGGGTAAGCACGCCTAGAAAAAAAAAAGGCAATGGCTCCAGTCCGCGCTGCGGCAGGGGGGGGGGGTGTTGTGCGCAGGACGGAAGCAGGTTGTTATAAAACAGGAGGGGAAAAAAAAAAGGAAGAAGAAGAAGAAGAAGAAGAAGAATAATAATAATAAAAGAACAAGTAGAAGAAGAAGAAAGGGGGAAAAAGAAAAGAGAGAGAGAATGATGAGGACTTCGATCAAATGGGGGGGGTGAGACAAGTTCTGCTCTTGCCGAGTCCCTTCTCTTTCCCGGGAAGCTGGACAGGGTGGTCTGAGCACGTGGATGGCGGAAGTCGCGATGGATGATGACAATGGCGATAAGGGAAAGAAGTTAAGAGCGAGTCCAGCGCAGTTGCAGTTGCAGTTGCGGGTTGCAGGGAGGGCAGGGCAAGGTAAGGCAAGGTACAACGCGCTTATCACGGGTTGCGTGATAAATAAAAATAAAAAAATAAAATAAAATTGTACATAAGTCGTGATGTAATAATTAAAAAGAGAAAAAGAAAAGAAGATGGAAAGATGGGAAAAAATCCACTTACATTCAAGTTTGGCTTGTGCACACAAGCACCCGAGTCAGGGCCAAAAATAAAATAAAAAATAAAATAAAAGTAAAATAAAATAAAAATAAAATAAAAATAAAATAAAAAATAAAATACAAAAGGCCATTGTCGTTCTATGGGGTAAATTCATGCTGCTGCTGCTGCTATGAAATACCTACTGTGATCATAATAACAACAACGACGACAACAACTGCTAATACTCACAGCTGGTCGTTTGTTGGGGGAGTCCATGACGTCGTGGCTGTGGCTGTGGTTGTGTGGGTGTGGTTTTTTTTTTTTTTTTTTTTTTTACACGTTGCAAAAACACACCAGCGCGCGCCAACGTCCAGGATGTCGCATACAAACTACCTATACGGAGCACACTTACAAATGATATACGTAATAGTAGTAGTAGTAACTATTTATTAGTATTAGCCGGCGAGGGCAAATATCTTGGGGGCTTGCATCACTCGCTCGCTCGCTCACTTGGACGAATCGAGGGCGAGAGAAGAGGTCGCCCCCCCCCCCGTTTCTGCAGGGTCTCCAGACGATGGAAGAGAGCTCTCTCTCTCTCTCTCTCTCTCTCTCTCTACTCTTTTGTCGAGCAGAGACGTGGGCAATGGTGGTTGGCAAAAAAAACTAAAAAAAAAACTTTTTTTACCATGGAATTGGGAAGCTGATTGCAAACAAGCAAACAAACAACACGAAAAAGAAAAAAAAAGAAAGAAAAAGAGGCCGAGGGTGAACAGACGACCGCGTCAATTTCACCATAACTGAAGGGCCTGTGCCATCCTTGCGAAGCAGCAGTCCTGTCCTCTCCTCTCCTGTCCTGTCCTGAATCAGCATCGGCAACCCTCAACAAACGGCCGCAACTCTCTCTTTCTCTCTCTCCTTTTGCTCGACGTCAAAAAGAATAACAATAAAAATAAAAATAAAAATGACATCCTACACTGGTCTCCCAGCTAATCAAAATACGTATCCCCATCATGAATCCGGCCTCTGAGCCCAGCTCCCAGCACGTGTCTTGAGTGTGTCTCGAAACCCGCAATCACATGCAATGCAGATGCAACATGCAAAATGCAAATGCAATGTGACGGTCCCTCTTCTACACCCCCCACACACCCAACGTCCGTCCTCCCAGGCCGCCTCGCTTGTGGACCTCGTTTCATACTGTCACGTCTCTTCCCTGGCCAAGAAGCCCACCGCCTCCTCTCTCTGCCTCTCTCTCTCTCTCTCTCTCCGTCTCTCTCTCTCACTCACTCACTCCCACTTCTCTTTCTCTCTCTCCTCCTCCCCCTCCCTCTCCCTGGTCCCCCTCCCTCTCTCTCCCCCCCTCCCGGTCTGGTTTACGTGCACTTGTCCGGATTGGAATGTCCAACATCCTCCCTAGTGGGGATTTGGAGCCACTAACAGCGTCGGGGAAGGGCTTACTGTTCACATGGCCATGATAATTCTCGCCAAAACAACCCACAATGTGGACCTTTTTTTTTTTTTTTTTTTTCCCCTCTGCTATCCTCTAGGGAAATCGTGCTGAGGCGCCGGCAGCATCCTTTTCGGCACGACTTGAGCCAGCCACATTCCCAACAAAGCTTAAGAAGAGGTGAGATGGGTGTCGCCGTGGCTCGACGCCGAATCTGAAATTCCAAATGCGGGGACCCCGGATGAGATCTCTTCTGCTACTCCAGGCAAAATGCGCGCCGTGCTTCCTGCAAAGCACATCCTCCTCCCAATGTTGTATTGTTTGTCTGGGACAAAGGAGCAGGCACGGAGTTGCTCGCTCCCCTAAACCACACATTCCAAAGGGCGCCCCCGGATCGGCCATCAGGCCTCAGCATCGCCAGGCGGTTTCCTCCCCAACAATGGCCCGCTGGACCTTGTCTCGGACGGCCGAATAACCTATTCGCAGAAAAGCTCCGAGCACTCGGCACGACTGACTTGCTGGCTCCCATCCATCACATGACGCTTCTTCACATTGCCCCGTTCGATTGGCTGTAGCGATACGGGGCTCCCCTCTCACTTTCTCGCCTCTCGTTGCAAGAAGCAGTCAGTACGGCAGTGGGTGATTTGTGAATGTTGATTTCACACCAGCATAAGACTAACCGACACGATGCGCTTCTGGCAGACTTCTGCCTAGAAATCCATCGCACGTCCGGTTAGCAAATCAACTCCGACATTGGGTGAAATGTGTGGCTCCTCTGACGCCGCCCAAGCAATCAAATCCTGCCAAAGCAGAAAACACACGCGGGCAGCTCTTAATGAACCAAAAGAAAATTGAAACAAGTTTCCTTCTTCTCCGCGCCGCCAAATCGCATCCTCATCCACGGCTCCGCGGCTGTCATGACAGAATGCCATCCGGTCGCAGGGTTTCAAAGATGAGTTGCACTGTCTAATGGGCGCGTTGGAAGAGAAGAAGAAAAAGAAAAGAAAAGAAAAGAAGAAGAAAAAAAATTCCATCTGCATTCTTGAATCCCAGTGATTTTTTTTTGGTGGGGCTGCCTAGGAAAGCATCCACTGGCGCACGTGACCGCAGTGCCAAAAAATAAAAACCACACGTGATAGAGCCGCAGTTTTGCCGGTCGCCACCGTCTCTGCCCCGTAATCACCGCTACGGTGAGCAACCAGTTGTCCGGTTCGCAACCCCAGGCAAACACAACGCAGCCGCGAGCCAACTCTCCGGTGCGCGCCATCATGATGCCAGCCGTGCTGTGAGCCGTCCCGACGAGCTATAGGATTTCCCGAGGCTTCGATCCGTGCATGACAAGGAAACCACCACCCCCGCCTTGGCCCTTCTCTCTCCCTGGCCGGCGCGCCAATCCCCGAACTTCGTCCCCTGTTCGTGCCCCTCCTCCCCGCCATCTCTCCTGGCCGCTGAGCCGTCTGTCTGTCTGTCGTCGTCGTCGTCGTCCTCATATCTCATCGTCGCCACCACAACCACCGTCATGGCGTCGGCAATCTTCTTTCTGGACCTCAAGGGCAAGGTACTGTACCGCGGATCCGGAAGCAAGGCAGGCGTGGTTCGCTCCAGGGCATGATCTGACATGGCATCTCCCAGACCCTCCTCGCTCGAAACTATAGAGGCGACATCCCCATGTCCGCCGTCGAAAAGTTCCCCATCCTGCTGTCAGAAGCCGAGGAAGAATCGTCAGCCGTTCCGCCATGTTTCTCCCACGAGGGAATCAACGTCCGTAGCTCCTACCAAATGAAAACACGAGGCTGAGAGGCCGGGGGGGAAGGGGAGGAGGGGGAGGGGGGGGGGCAAGGGAAGAGGAACATGTTCTGACACGCGCGCAGTATCTGTACATCCGCCACAACAACCTGTATCTCCTGGCGCTGACGAAGCGCAACACCAACGCCGCCGAAATTCTGCTCTTCTTGCACAAGGTCGTCGAGGTCTTCACCGAGTACTTCAAGGCCCTGGAAGAAGAATCCATCCGCGACAACTTCGTCGTCATCTACGAGCTTCTCGACGAAATGATGGACTTTGGCTACCCCCAGACTACCGAATCCAAGATCCTGCAGGAGTACATTACTCAGGAATCACACAAGCTCGAGATCCAGGCACGGCCGCCAATCGCCGTCACCAATGCCGTGTCTTGGCGGTCCGAGGGAATCCGCTACCGCAAGAACGAGGTCTTCTTGGATGTTGTCGAGAGCCTCAACCTCCTGGTCAGCGCCAACGGCAACGTGTTGAGGAGTGAAATCCTCGGCGCCATCAAGATGAAGTGCTACCTCAGCGGCATGCCCGAGCTGAGGCTGGGACTCAACGACAAAGTCATGTTTGAGACGACCGGCCGGACGACGCGCGGCAAGGCCATCGAGATGGAGGACGTCAAGTTCCACCAGTGCGTTCGGCTCTCCCGCTTCGAAAACGACCGCACCATCTCCTTCATCCCCCCCGACGGCGAGTTCGAGCTCATGTCCTACCGCCTCAACACCCAGGTCAAGCCCCTGATCTGGGTCGAGTGCCTCGTCGAATCCCACTCCGGCTCCCGCATCGAATACATGCTCAAGGCCAAAGCCCAGTTCAAGCGACGAAGCACGGCCAACAACGTCGAGATCATCGTCCCCGTCCCCGACGATGCAGATTCACCCCGCTTCAGAACCAACATCGGCTCCGTGCATTACGCCCCCGAGCAGAGCGCCATCGTCTGGAAGATTAAGCAGTTTGGCGGCAACAAGGAATTCCTCATGCGCGCCGAACTTGGCCTCCCCAGCGTGAGGGGGGACGACGAGCACGGCGGCGGAATGACGGGCGGCTTTGGAGGCAGCATGGGCGGAATCGGCGGCAAGGGTTCCAAGCGCCCCATTCAGGTCAAGTTCGAGATTCCTTACTTTACGACGAGTGGAATCCAGGTCCGATATCTCAAGATTACAGAGCCCAAGGTGCGTCCTCTCAGTCAGCCCAACTATCTGACACTCTTTGATTCTACGCCATGCTAAACCTCCTCCTCAGCTTCAATATCCCTCCCTCCCATGGGTCCGATATATCACGCAATCCGGCGATATCGCCGTTCGGTTGCCTGATGTAGTCTGAGCCATCCATGCGAACTTCACCTGGGATACAAGCATATGTAGGGTTGACGGAGAGAGGTGTCTCATTCAAGCGGCTGGGCCGTCCATCCCTGCAACCCCAAAGCATCAAAAATATCATGAAACGGGAGGCGGGCAACAATGCCGTAAATACTCATGTAGGGTCTTGCAAAGCATAGCGATTCACAGGCTCACAAAGTGGAGGAAAGCGTTCCGCATAGCTTCGCGCGCGATGCCTAGCACTGTCTGCTAGGGAGTAATGCAAGAAGGGGAGAGGAGAGGAGGAGGCGGGATCTAAACATAGAGAGAGGGGGGGGGGGGGAGAGAGAGAGAGAGAGAGAGAGAGAGAGAGCTATTATGTTGTCATCACCTTGAAATAGCTGGACGAATAAGATTCAATCAAAGAAAGACAAAATTTTAATTTGCTCAGATGCCAACCTTTTGCCTTTGTTCAAGCTATTGCCATATCCTAGTCATGTCCATCCAAAGTGTCGCTGCAATGTTGAAAGGGGAAAGCTGTGCATAATGGAAGAGAAGCGGAACGCTAACAGAGATGGGATCGGTGGGGGGGAGGGGGGAGAAGAAAAGAAAAAGAGAAAGAGGAGAGGAGAGAAATAAGAGAGGAAATAAAAGGTCAAGCGTGTAAAAAAAAAAAAAAACTTCAAGATAGAAATCATTCAACGTGAATGAATAAAAAAGAAACCAAAAAAAAAAAGGAAAAAAAGGGGGGGAGACGAGGAGATCCATCGTTTCGGCATCGCTTCTAACCATGAACAATGATGCCATTCCATTCCATGTCGGATAGGTAGGGTTCGGTAGAGAATTCTTGGTTGTCGGGGTCTTTGAAGATGGCAACTAGGAATCCTCGCGGGTGCTCTGCGGCTGAAAGTGCGTCTATGATATGTGTAAGTGTTCTCGTCGACTTTATCCATGCGGAAAAAAAGCTAAGGGGGGGGGGTGAAGGAAAACTCGGGCGAATAGTCGACCGTGGAAAGGTTCTTTTTTTTTTGGAGAGAGAGAGAGAGAGAGAGAGATAGAAACTCACAGCCTCTGGGAGCCGCAGAATGCTTCCATCGTCTACAATGCCATCTGCCATGGAGCGTATGGTCTCCTAGGAAAATCTGCGTCACCGACTCTCCTTCTTCTCCGACGACGGGCTCGCTAAACGCCATCAGGCCAAGGACGATGGGGAGCTCTCCCGCAAGGCCGGCTGACTGCACCGGGTCGTAAGGATTCCGGTACGTCTCCGGCACCAGGCTAGGCATCCAGCTCGGAGCAGCCCCCGCGGCGTATTTGCATATTCGCGGGCCCGGATCCATAAGGCTCTCTGGGTGCACTGCCTGTGATACCCCCTGCTGATGAGGCGGGTGGAAGAAGAGCAAAGGGCTCCGATCCAGCGGGCCGGTGGCGGACAGCGGATCTCCGTTGATGACCACAATGGGAAGCAGGGGGTTGCATGAAAAGACTGCCATCTCCTTGTACACGGCGGCCTTGATAATCTCTCCCCTCTCGGTGTAGGTCGGTATCCCGTCAGGGTCATACTTGAAAACATAGCCGGGGGGCCATGCCGATTCCTGGAAAGCCTCTCGAGCCCATCTGTAGCCAACTGCCTCCTCCACTTGGCCATTGCGGTATCTCATGACACGGCTGGGGATCTCGCCTTCGAAGCCGCTGGGCTCGGTTGGCGGTACGCGGTTATACCAGTGATCTCCATTGTGCAGGTCTTCGTTAAGTCGCACCCTTAGTTCGTTGACCACGAATAGAAAGCTCGTTCGCACGTCGTTGACATGGCGAGTGCTGCTGCTGCTGCCGCCGCTCGGAGTGTCGTCTGAATAACCGTCACACGAGCTTTCAGCCTATGAGATTAACAAATGCAAATTAGTACTCTGTATTTTCAGACCCCCTCCCCCCCCCCTCCTCTTCGTCATTCACAAAATGGCAACTACTTGACTCAAAGTTCGTTTGGATCGATCGAGATGAAAAACTCACGCTGTTCAACATGACGACTGCTGCTCTTGTCACCAATACAGGCCCCGAATGGCTGCGTCCAAGACTAGTGGTTTCGGAAAAAGGTGGGCGAGCGATGATGCGGCTCGCTGGTGAAGACGATACATGGAGGCTCGAGGTCTGGCGTAGAGCTACATATTATGACTCTGCCATTCCATAACTTTTGCCAATCCTCCAACAAACACCACAAGTATCGCTGCCCAAAGCCAGGGATCAAACATTAATTACTGGTCCAATTAGGCCGAGATGCAACGCATTATACGTTACAGCACGATGAAGACATATGGTCGGCTGGTATCGAGGGGCGGGCAAGAAAAGATGGTGTTGCACGCTGGCACTTGCGCGTCTTGCGGCTCAAAATTCGCAAGGGCATGCTCAAGACGACATCGGCGTCGACCTACGTCAGTCGCAGAGTCTCATGAACGCTCATTACTGAAAGCCGGTGAGGCCAAGACCTATCCCATTGGCCCCCCCCCCGACTCTCCATTTTTGCTTCGTTTCTCTCTGTCAGCACTCTTCACCCCTCATGCATGAGAGGAAGAGTTTATTGGGCTCTCTTCAAGCGTCCCACGACCTCCAGCGTGCCAGCTAGGCATCTCTCAACCCCAGGTCACAAGATCTCTGAGATGCCTGGTAACCATGTGACAGGCCTGTGTAAGGCGTCTTTGCTGTAATCACATTTGCCCAAATATCCTGGCTTTCCTGTGTACCCACGCAACCGACGAGTGGCTGTCCGCGGGCTTTGAGATCCTCGCAGTGGAGGAAGGACCTTTTTTTTTTTGGCTGGCTGGCTGGCTGGCTGGCTCCCAGGACCGATCTAAGGCTTGAAAAACATAGGTCAACACCACTTACTTGGTGGCTATGGGCCAATTAGGCTCATGGGTCCGGAAAAGGACTATGGACCTTTGGGCTCTCATAAACCCTGGCTGAGCCTATCATTACTCACTGCGTGGTAACAAGGCTGCGGTATGGGGGTTTCTAATTACGGTGCCCTCGGGGAGAAAATAGCCGCGGTTGACCGGTGGTAGCATTGAAAAGCCCACCATGCACGATGAGACATCCCGGCTTTCCCTCCCAAGTGTGGGGGCCAAAGGGAGCATTTTGGCGAAGGCCTTGTAAATCGCTTTACTGAAGCAATCGTCAGGATGTCAAACGAATGCGACAGGCCGCCATGTTCAGCCAGAGTACCGCTTGGCACGAACCGAAACTGCCAGCAGATTGTGTATCATTTTTAGAACTTGAGAAATGAAAACAAAAACAGTAAAAAAAAAAAAAAGAAAAAAAAAGAAAAAAAAAAAGAAAGAAAGAAGGCTCCCGCGTCGGGAGAAAACAAAACAGATAGTTGGCTCGCCCCAGTTAGGGGTTCGGCAGCTGAATGGCCAGCCATGAGGCAACAAATCCGCGCCCCCGGGTACACAATGGAGGGTCGCACGAGAATCTGGATACTGACGCTGGCTCTTGTTTGGCACATGTCCACGTTCGGATAGAGCACTATCCGCCCCCGAGCGTTCTTTTCTCGAATGTGAGCCTGATAAAACAAAACAAAAAAAAAAACCGAAGATGCCAGACAGACAATTCACGGGACCATGACATTCGACCGTGGTTGACGGAGCGTAATGCGCCAAGACACGTTGAAAAAGGCACACCTCCGCGGCATCATGTAAGTTGATTGCCGTGTTCCGTAGTCCGTGTTATCCTTGCGATGGGGGTCGAGTTTCTGCGTTCTGGCGGGTAAATCCCAGCAGCGCCCAAAGCAGAGAAGAGGCCGGCACATGCATGCCTTGATTCCTTCGTTGTCGTGCGGCTTCGCATCCCAGCTCCAAGGCATACCAAATATGCTGAGTTCCGGACAAAAGCAGTTCAGTTGACAACGGGTTCCAGTAAGTAGCGCTGCCAGGCCCTTGATTCGACTGTTAGTTGAGAGCTACGTCTTTTGCTGCACCTTCTGTCGGCTTACCCGATATATCCGGAATCTCTCCAGCATTCAACACTCGCGATTGCCGCCGCGGGTGTTGATCGTTGATGAGGCGTAGAGCGAGGAACAGATACTGTCCAATGTCTAATGTACAAGGTCCTAGACAGCCTCGGGGATGCAATGCCAGCAAAACTCCAAAGGGTTCTGGCAAACGCTTCAAAGATGGAAAAAAAAAAAAATCGTGAGTGAGGGATATCGGAAATTCGAGAGAGTGGTTTTATGATTTGAGTTGTAGTATTTACAGAGAGGACAGGCAAGGAGAAATAGTGAGAAATTTGGAAAGAAAAGAAACCGTTGACGGTTGCCTTAATTTTTTTTTGGTTGCCTTGTGAGGCATCCGCGTCCAGTGTGGATCCGAGAGCGAGGCTCCGAAAACAAATGTAAAACAAAAACATCTTGATCGGGCCGCCTTGATTGAGCATGTGATATTGGCAGTAAAATATCCCCCCCCCTTCCCCCCCCCCGCCCTTTTTTTTTTTTTTCGGTCAATGGCCCAAAGTGCCAATATTGGCCAATTTTCTTGACTTGGAGTGGCATCGTGACCGTAAACACCAGGAACTATTCACAGTGAGGTGGATGGCCAGCAGAAATTTGATGCGTCGTTTTCAATCTAACCGCCTGGGTCTCTTATTCGGTGCTAAAGTTTCATCCGAGGTGGTATCGGAAGCGATGCCCGACAAGTAGATTCTAGCCTCTTGAAGCAACCGCTTTTCCCCTAGCCTCACCGTGACAGCGGCTTTACGCCTCTCGCCAATGTCGCCGCCCGAAAGAACCCGCTCGTCATCCAGAATGGTCGTGGGATAGTTCGACGCGAGAGTATCGAGTGCTCTGATGAGTACGGCATGTTGGATCTCATCGCGTTTCCGCTTATCCACAACGGTCGAAGGATCCGCTTTGCGAATGGCTTTGAGAAACGATTTGAGCTGATCTCGGAGATCTTCTGGAATCTCGCTAAACCTAGCCGAGCCGGTACATGTGCCGTCCGGACTGGGTTCGTCTGATTCTCGCTCCAGAACAAACGTGTCCTCGATCTCGTCCAGATCCAAATGCTCTCGCTATTGTTTTGGCGTCAGCCCGCTATCCGGACAACAAATACAATGCATTCGAAAGGACTCACGACGGCGCTTTCCAGCTGCTCTCCTGACAACCCGAGGCTTGCCGCCAAGGCATCTTGGACCATTTTCCATGGAAGCTCAACAACATCATAACGAGAGTGTTTTGGGGTTACATAGCCATAACGGCGGAGGAGCTCTGAGTTGGGGTGAGGCCCATAGTAGTTGAGGATCTCCTCGCCAGCCTTGATGGCTCGTAGTGATGCCACGGTGAGAGCGTCATCTCCGTAATTGACATGCGCCTGTTTCCGATACGAGTCAGCCACTGGCCCGTCCCCCTTTCGAGGCAATAAATAGGTAAAATGGACGGGCATCACACATTGTACTCGGCATCGGCATTGAGAATATCGGCCATCGGCACCATGCCCATCGTGGACTTGGCCTCGCGGTCCTCGACCCATTCTTCGGTTCCTCCTCCTCCTCCTCCTTCTTCTTCTTCGTCATCCTCATTCTGAAAGTCAAAGGCGTAGGACATGATGGTGCTTCCCATGCGATGGGCCAGCTGAACGAGGTCGTCGTCACTGTAAGCCTGGCTCGATGGAAAGACGTCGTGATTTCCACGGATGACGGGCAAGATCTTGGAGTGGAACATTTCCTCAGCATCCGCCTTGCCAATTTTGGACCGCGTAGCGCTCGCCTGCAGTTCATCGAGCTCGGCATCGGACCAAAACATGGGGGTCTCGAACGACGTTGGAAGGACATCAATGTACGGCTTCCATTTCGACTGGTCACCCTTGAAATACTCAAACATCATGACGATTATCAGCGCGCTCCAGGCATCCTGTTGCGGCCTGCCATCCACCTCCATGGCGGAATCCGGACTGAGGAAGACATCTGGCAGCTTCTCCTTGAGCTCCGATGTCTCGATGTTTATGATGCCACTTCTTGGTACGGTAAACAGGACCGTATCGGCAGGTATGTCCCCAAGTGCGACTGTGCCAGCATTGTCAGCCCGGCGAAGGACGATCCACGAAGAGCTTACTGGCCAACAAACCTATGCCGCGACCTGCATTTCTTTCTCTGAGGTCGGTGATCTCAATCTGTTCAGAGAACGTAGACCCAGGAAGAGCCTTGAACCAGTCGAGGAACGCCTTTGTTTTGCCGCCAAAGTCTTGAGCAGACATTGTGAGACTTTTGGTCAGTCACTCGGTATGATCCAAAAAATAAGAAAAATAAAATAAAAATAAAAATAAAAGAAATTACCAGAAACACCAGCAAAGCGCAAGAAGTCATGTTTGGTGCACAGCAGAATCTTCAACAAGGCAGGTATTTTGATACAGTGCGCGACTCCATACGAATGGGCATGGAAAAAATTTTACTCGCACGGAGTACTCCTAGGGTTACCTGAATGAACTGAATACCTTGAAATTCAGGACCACCTCAAGCGCAGGATTGAGCTCTTCGCGACGGTTCTCTTCTTCTTTCTTCTTCTCCTCTTTTCCAATCGCCTCTGCTCAAAGGTCAAAAGATTGTATTCTCAATTATATTCTCATCATTCTTTAAGGCGCTCACGTCTGCCCTGCTCTACACAGCACAACTGGCGCCTCTCGATCGATGGGTGTAAGCAGGGTTGTGTATGAGCCAGAAAACTTTCTCTTTTGGATACTGTCCCCCCTCTCCTTTCTTCCTCTGTCCTGATAGCACCGGCTTTCGCGCGTTTATTCATCACAATTATCAGATGGTTTGCCTATTTGTTTTTTTTTTTATTCGCTTCCCTCTTCCTTGGCCGCAGCCACTCTTCCATACCTGGCGGCCAGTATACTCGGTTCTGCTGCCCTCCCATGCCAAATTCCTCTGGGCTGATCACATTCGGAGGGCAAGGGCCCTCCGCTCCATCTGCGGCATCGTTCTTTTTCCCTTTCTTGGCCCCCTTTCCGGTCTCTCGGGCGGACCCTTTTCTAGGCTCATCGTCCCGTTCATGGGGAATTACGTCGTTGAAGAGATCCCAGCCCGGGAGCTTGAACGTTCTCATGAGTTCAAACACTGCCTGCTCTTTATCCTTGGCCTCGATCATGAGGTCCATGTCTGTTTCGCACGGCGGGAGCGTCTTGACGCGCGCTGAATGCTTTCGCCGATCTCGCGGCGTGACGGCGTCTGCTGTTGGTTCGCTGTAATGCATTTTTTGCTTGATATTCTTCCTTGTCCAGGTCTTTGCGATACGATCATAAAGGCCCATGATGCCAAGAGTGCCCTCGCGCATGCTGGGGTCAAAGACGATGTTGTGGTGATGGTAGTCCAGCACCAGAGGAATGTTGAGCTCCTCGCAGATGGGTAACAGATCATGGACACTCCAAGAGACATCGTCGTTCTCCAGAACCAGCCTCCTCCTGACCCCGTTTGACAGCCTGGCGTAGTTTTCGCGAAAGCGACGCAGAGTGGCCGCCTTGTCACCATAGGTACCGCCCATGTGCAGAATCATGACGGCATCCCGATCCATCTGCCCCGGGAGCCTCAACAACGATAGCATCTCATCGTGGTATTCAAGATCCCTGAAAGAAGCGGCCACCACTTCCTTCCGAGGGCTCGCGATCTGTGTATACTGCCCTGGATGTGTGGTAAGGCGATGGCCAAGCTCGGCAGCTACCTTGCCCACCTCAGCCAATGCGTCGGCGGCGAACGGGGCAAGCTTGTAACCGTGTTCCTCATGGCTCGCAAAGGGGAACATTTCACTGCTGAGCCGCATGAATCTGATGCCGTACTTTTCGTTCCACCGCAGCATCTTGACCACATCTCCGGCATTTGCGAGACCCAGCTCCTGGACATATCGCAATCCCCGCTGGACATCTGGCGGCTGTGTCTTATCGGGTCGATTTTTCGTATGATGCTCCGGCTGGGCCGGATCCTGAAGAGGATATCTGTGGTCGATGATGGAGGCGATGCGGCACGTTCGAGACGAAAAAACAGGAGGGTTGGCTGTTCTGAGGTATGTGTTGAGGCAAGCCTGCACGTCCGCGCATTAGCTTCTGCTCGTGCTATACCGTCGTGAAGTGAAGCTCGATCAAGGGCTTCTCCGACCTCAACCCACACGAATGCCAGCACTCACATATCCAAGTCTGCCTCTCCACGGCAGTGGAAGCACCTCGCTGTTTATAGGCGGCGGCCGCCTTGCACTCCTTTCCACCGTCTCCGCGTCGGCCTTTCCCTCGGATGCATCCGCCTGTTCCACCCCCGCATCAATGCCAAGCGCCTCTGCTGGCTTTGTCTCGGCGCTGTTCTCACGGCTGGCCTTTGCCCCTGTCGACGAGACTGACCTGGTCTTGAATGCCTCCTCGCGGACCTTTTCGGCATCGTATTTGGGCGGATCCGAGGTGTCCACAGCCAATCGCTGTCTTTCCACTGCGCTCTGAAGCTGTAGCGCCACATCACCGAGCTCTCTCGTTGTGCTCTCAAAGGCCGGCGGACTTCCCGCAGGGTCCAGGGCATCTTTCGACCCATCTCCTTGCCGAGAACTCTCCTGCTGCCGGCTAACAACAACTCTATTGAGCTTTCTCGAGCTACGCCTGACTTTGGCCGCAGGCGGATCGGCTACAGACGGCTCTGCCTTCTTTCTTTTGGTGACCATTGCGTGTTGAAGACGAATAAGCGACTGGTGTAATGCTGGCCGTGAGATGGAGGGGAGTCGCCAAAGGCCACTTTGCGATGCCAGTGTCACGGCGGTGACTTGTAAGAGGGAACGCGTCATGCACATGAAACCGCCATTCGCCGGATTTCTTTCTTTCTATTTCTCTCTTCTTTTCTTTTTATTTATTATTGTTTTCTTTTTTTTTTCTTTTCTTCTTCTTTTTTTTTTTTTTGCGTCAAAGCGGCGATGGCGTACGTTGATGAATGCTTTTGCGGCAGTCGGTTATAAAAGCCCAAGAGCCACTCCTTTCACCAAGGTTGAACTTGAGTGAGCGCTGCTAAGGAATATATATTCTCATGGGACGGCTTTTGAGCCAAAAAGAAAAGAAAAAAAAGGGGGGATGAAAGCAGGTGAGGCGCCCACAACAAGCGAGGGCGGCAAGGCAGTGGCAGGGCACCAACCGCAAGGCCTGAGGCTTCGATCTGTGCCCCCGGATTTCAGATAACAAACGATCCATCACCACGGCCCCGATGAAGTCATCAGCCGCCCATTTCATCTCGATCGGGACGCGGGACGCACTTCGGGTACGTACCGGCCCCACAGGCTTGTTTTTGACGAATGGCGATCCGGCTGGTTGTCTCAAAGAGCGGAATTTCTTTCTCCAAAGCCCTTCCCTCGCCACCAGAACGGTATCTCTTCAATTCCACCGTCAGCTAAAGAAACAGGCCAAAAAAAAAAAAAATCAAAAAAAAAATCTCGAGATGCCGAGGCCATAGAGAGGCAGGGCTTTTCTTGGAGCTTCTGGCGCCAAAACCTGTACCCTGTGGCGATGCTACCTATTTGCAACCACCACATCACACTGATGTAACCATCTCTCGTCTGGGTGCTCCGCGACGCACTGCAAGAACAAGAACAAGAACAAGAACAAGAACAAGAACAAGAACAAGAAAAAAGAAAAGGAAAAGGAAAAGGAAATAGAAAAGATCAATCCGGAGCTCAACTTCCGCAATAGCCTCGGAAGCCCTTCCTTTGACAAAAGATAGATTGAGGGACGGCCTAATACGGTAGCTGTGTATGACACGACGATTAAGTAAAATTTCTCAGATGTTTTTTTTTATTCATCATGATCTACTCCTTCTACAAATTTACTACCTAGTATTACTTGGTACACTTTGATACAAAAAAGAGGTGTATATATGGGGTAAATAGAGAACAAAATATCTTCCAAAGTTACAAAGTGCCGGAGAATACCGCCCACAAGCGTCCTAATGAAAGAAGCCATCATGTGGAGCCCCATGACCGCTACGTTAAGTTTGATTTGCCCATTTCGCCCATTTAACTCGTTTCATTTCAAGGGAAATAAACGGGTAGATCTAAATTTGCCTCGATCGGGGGGATCTTAGCTCTAGCATCCGTTTTGTTTAGCTCGAACGCGGTTTCGAGCCCACTCGCGAGCAAAAGTTTGACAGCTGCTAACACGACAGGATTTGAGGGGGTGGGATACCGCCTAGCTCAGCAAGAGGGCAACAACGAGGGAGAGCATGAGAGAGCTTCATTTGCGCGGTCAATATGGGATGGGATGGGATGGGATGGGGTTGATAGCCCTGAAGGTGACAAAAGTCCCCCCCCCCCCTGATATTCATTGCAGATGCTAGTCGGTATGAGAATGAATGCTAGCTGGGAATATCACTCCCCCGGTTTGTTTCATGGTATCATTTTTCTCCAATTCGTTGCTTCAAGGAGATCTAGAGTGTAGTGTTGACAAGGCACTCTACGGGTTACGTTTTTTGTTAGGCAAAAGAGTCATGATATATATATATATAAGAAGTAGAACATGCTGTGTGGTTTGATTTGGTCAAGACAGCGCTTTGGGCCATGAACATGGTGGCCATTTCCCTTCCTTCTTTCTTTTTTCTTTTCTTTTTTTCTTTTTTGTTTTTTTTTTAAAAAAAAAAGACAAGGCCGGATCGCTCTTTCTGTAAAAGGATGCTTGGCCATGTAAAAAAAAAAAAACACATATCCGATGCCACGACATGTAACAGGGCTCGATAAAGTCTCTCCCCTCTGGATCCAAAAACATACGGCATGTCATGCATCTGCCATGTGTCAGGAGTAGCAAGCGCTAACATGGCGCACGAGGTGTTTCACACGGGCAGTAGCAGGAAATAATCACGGCCCTTGTGGTTCATTTGATCGATCCCCTGATAAAAGAAAGACATGCCACTGCTATGTATGTAAGAAAGCCCCCCCCCCCCTGATGGCAGCTGGCGATGAAAAGATGCTCGCGTTACGGAGTTACTCGCTGCGTAGGTGCATAACATTAGTAAGGTATCGAGCTCGGACCGGCCCCGCTCTTACCCCAAATAGGCGGCTACTGTACACGTGCTGCCAGATTACCAGGGACAGTACCAGGTACTACTTGAAGTACAAGAGGTACTCTGTAGCAGTACCGCTACTGCTATAGGTAACTTGGTAACTACTAAGTCCCTAGGTAGTACTAGTAACTTTCTATCTGTATAAAGGCAGCACTATAGGTACGTACTGGGAACCTCTAGTACATGTACGGAGTGTGTAAGCCAAGCAACCACCTCAGTCATCACAGGTTTTTTGTAAGAAAAAACGGGTCCCGCTCTTGCGAACGAGGTTAGGCCTATTATAAGGCTTTTTCTATTCCAACACACCCCCCCAGTTCATAGATGTTAAGCCCTCTCCTATGAACTGTGTTTTTCCTTCTGACTGGGTACTTCTCTCCAGAATCTAGGTCACATGATTCAATAGGCAATTTTGCTTAAATAATTGGGTTCTTTTTGGGGTCATCTTGGGTTCGAACAGTGGCAATTCCATGATCAGTGGAAATTACAGGCTTTGACCGTTAGGCCATTACCTCCCGGGCTCATAACTGTAAGAAAAAACGGGTCCCGCTCTTGCGAACGAGGTTAGGCCTATTATAAGGCTTTTTCTATTCCAACATTTTTTTTGGGGGAGGGATGAGCACCTAATAGGTACTAAGTACCTATAGGGGTACCTAGTACGGACTAGCACTCGTACCTAAGGTAGTATTTACCTACCTGAATCCCAGCAATCACTTGTCAGATGGCTTCCAATGGCGTTCAGCGGCTGCGCGCCGTGACCCAATTTCCATCAATGCCTGCTCGAGTAGGTATGGGAAAAAACAACACGTGGAGCGGGTCCCTCGAAGTAAGCCCCAAGCCAGAATGCTACAGTTATTGGCTTTTTGCGATGCAACACTCAATTCTCCCTACATGGGTTATCGTAGCAGTAGCGGCAGTAGCAGTAGTAGTACCTAGTAGTAGTACCTGGTACCTTTGTAGAGGCACCTTAGTAGTAATGTGTGCTTTTGCCGGCCGCAGTCAGCCGGGTTCGCGTTGCCTATAGGGGCCCGCACGTGGACACATTCGCGCTTCTAGGCCTGGGCTTCGAAGCAAGGGCGAAGCTGAGCTGAGAGGCGTACGCGGACAATGGAATGGGGGGGGGGGGGGACGAGAGGGGAGAGGGGGATCTGACAAGAGAGACATAAAAAAAAAAGAAAGAAAGAAAAGAAAGAAAAAAAAGAAAAAAAAAAAAGTCCAGCCGTGCAAGGTCCTCCGGCTCGGTCGAGCTGCACCCAAGACGGGCAAGGATGTCTCATGTTGGCCGTGCTGCTTGCCTTGCTTGCCTTGCTTGCTTTGGTAGCAACAAGTATCCATGTGATTTTGTTTTGTGGGCAAAAACAAGGTTTGCAAGCTTTCCTTGTCGTGATAGACATGGGTGTATATGATTTGATTCATGCGCGCTACGCACACCCGGGGGGGGGGGGAGCAACTCCGCTTTGCTCCGTCCTTGTCTTTCTTTTGTCGACATGCTTCAATGGAGGAGATTGGACAAGTGCGTTCTAGGACCGGCTTGATAAACTTGATAGTAGTACACGGTAGTAGTCGTAGTCGTAGTCGTAGTAGTAGTAGTAGTAGTAGTAGTTGGCAGCTGTCAGGGGATGGATGTAGAACTCGTCTTGTTTCCTGATATGCCTACTTCGTACTAGCATAAGTATATGCGTATATATATATATATATAAATATATATAAATATATATATATGCTCTCGACGTGCGTTGTGCGGTTTCTTGCGGGATGGGAAATTCTTTTCTTTTCTTTTCTTTTTTTTTTTTTATAATTTGGCAGGACGGGAAATATTTACGCCCTCATCAAAAGAGGTGTAAGAAATGAAAAAAAAAAGAAAAAAAGAAAAAAAGGCGACGACGTTTTGATTTGCGCCAGCACGAGCACGAAGCGCAAGCAACCCCCCTGTATTTTGGTAGCATCTCTCTCTCTCTCTCTCTCTCTCTCTCTCTGTCCATGTCACGAACCGAGGGGAATGTTATCTTGTCTTTGGCCAGACCAGCCGTGCTTTGTAGGCACTGTATTAGTAGTACTAGTACTCCGTAATAGCAGAGCCTTTGGGGCTTTCTCGCGGTCGGTTGGGATATAACGCGTGGAACTGGCCAGGGATGAACGAGACAGGGTTAGTTAGCCTGGGAACAAGAAGAACAAAAAGGGCCACAGGGCCACCCGTGATGCCTGCATGCATGTATGGTACAGCATGTATGTACTAAGCAAAAACACACACACACACACACACACACACACACCGTAATCCGTGCCGGGAATGCGGGTTGAGATTGGAGAAAAAAAAAAGAAAAGAAAAAAAAAAGAAAAGAAAAAAAAAAGAAAAGAAAAAAAAAAAGAAAAAGAAAAAAAAAAGAAAAAGAAAAAAAAAAAGAAAAAGAAAAAAAAAAGAAAAAGAAAAAAAAAAGAAAAAAAAAAGAAAAAAAAAGAAAAAGAAAAAAAAAGAAAAAGAAAAAAAAGAAAAAGAAAAAAGAGAATGTCGCAGTTTCTCGCATTCACCCATCGCCATCGCCATCTCCTCCCTCTCTTTTTCTTCTTCTTCTTGTTCTTGTTTTTCCCTCCCCTCCCCCTTTTTTTTTCTTTTCTCTTCCTTCTTCTCTCTCCTATGCCTTTTTTTTTTTCAAAAAAAATACATAAAATAAATAATTAAATAAAAATAAAATCTCAAACGCATGTCCACAATTCTCCCTTCCATTTTGTTCTCAAGTCGGCGATCAAAGTTCGCACCACAATGGGCCGGATTATTAAGCCCAAGTTCTTTTTTGGGCTTAGGTTGGGCCATGTGGGTGCCGTCATCTCGGCGATATTTGCTGCTCGCTTAAAAAAAAAAAAAAAAGGGAAAAAAAAAAGAAAAAAGAAAAAAAAAAAGATAGAGAGAGAGAGAAGCTTAGAGGCGTGCTCTACAACAACCCACACCATGATTGTTCTTGTGCTGAGCACTGGGTAAGACTTGGCCACCAGCGTCCCGCTCACTTCCGGCACTTGGGCGTTCGCTGCTCCATGTGCGGCACCTGCAGCGTGAAAGTATTTTGTATTTTGAAGAGGGGGTGGCTGTGCGACACTGAACAATTTGATGGGTTATAGTAAGTAGTAGCAGTAGTACTACTAATATAAGTTATGCCAACTTACTATTATATTAGTTGCTCCGTACTAGCAGTAGCATCAGTAGCAGTGGCAATGGTAGCAGTAGTAGTCTAGTATTACTACTGCTCATGTAGCACCGCACATGCAGGCAGTAAGACGTTGGGGGAGCTGGAGCTGGTGGGCGTTTGTTGCTCAGCTTTTCGATACGGCCAAGGAAGAACCCCCCCCCCCCCCCCCCAAGGGCAGGCGAAATGTCATGCAGTGAGAGCGTTGGATTTTTATCGGTTTCTGGTCCTCAGTTTGTTCGTTTGAAACTTTTTGGCCCCCGTTTCCCCCCTTGTCGTCCGCTCCTCTAGTCGTCCCATTAGCTGAAGCCCGTCTGTCTGATGCGTGCTTCTCATCCTCCCGATGCTCGTCCTCGCTGCCGATTCCTTCGCGTCGCTCTCTTCCGCACAGGGCAGGCGTCGTAGTTATAGCAACACAAGCAACAGCAGCAGCAGCAGCATGGCCGGTAGCAGCGGCAGCAGCATGGCCGGTTAACAGCAACGGCTGCATACCACGTCGCCGAGACGGCCTGGCGGAAGGAGATCTAGATTCTCGCGCTCCTCGTGACGGCGTGGCAGCTGGGCGCCTCTCTGGAGCAGGGAGAGAGAGAGAGATCGCGAACAAGGGGCCTGCAGCCACCACGTTTTTTTTTTAGGGACCATGGCCGGGCCTCTCTCAAAACGTTGAAATCCGGGCGGTGTCGCAGTTGCATTCCTGTCCTTCCCGGATCATCCGCCACCTTGGACGGCATGTGCAAGGACAAGGACGCGGTCCCCGAGGGGCTTGCTGCTGGTGATTGCTCGTACGGGGTACAAGTTTTTGCCTTCAGCCTTATGCTGCCACCCCCCCCCCCCCCCCCCGGGGACCCAGGGCTCTCTCTTGGGTCAAGAGAAGAGCAGGGACTTGTGGATGATGGGATTCGATGAAATGCTGTTTTAGCCAAAAGGATTAGGGAGCCCGTTTTTAGAGGCATTTTGACAATCCCCTGGGAATTGCTGCAAGTACGTACTCGCACTAGTTCGTGCTCGCCACAATCCAACGGCGCTGCCGTCCTTTTTTTTTTTTTTTTTTTTTTTTTTCTTTTCTTTTTTTTTCTTTCTTTTTTTTTCTTTCTTTTTTTATCTTTTCTTTTGATATTCCCCCCCCCTTGTTGATGGGCTTTTTATTTTTTTTTCCCTTATCGCCCTTATCCACCGTTCGCTTCGGCTCGTTCTGCGCAATCCCCCTTTGGGTGGTGGTGGTGCGAGAAGCAGCAGTAGCAGCAGCAGCAGCAGCAGCAGCCATCGCTCACTCACTCAAATCCACGGGTGTTCTCATCCCCTTCCCCCCCCCCTGCTCCGCCTCTCCAAGACTTTCTTGGCTCCCACTTGATTGGAGAAGGGAAATCCCCCCCCCTTCCCTCTGCAAGGAAATGAAAAGAATAAAAAAACAAAAAAAAAAAAAAACCAAGATAAAAAAAAGAAGATAAAAATAAAATAAAATAAAACCGTGACGGCAGTGTTGCATCTTATCGGACGCCTAGATTCACCTGCCGATGCTAGTCCGCACCAAGAGCCAGGCCTCCCCCTCCCGGTATGCTACTTGGTAGGTAGTAGCAAGTAGTACATATTACCTTGCCTTACCTACCTTAATTAGTAGCCACGCAGCGGCATGGGCCTTTTGGCAGGTCACTAACTACTAAACCTCACAGCGCGCCCGGGAGGCCGTCTTAGCTGCCCAGCTTACTGTCTCCCCCCCTCCAACTGGTACGGGGAGCAGCAGTATGACTACTGGGTAAGGTAGCGCTTGGTAGCACTGCTGCTACGGCACCGGCGCCGTTTTGGCCGCTGGGACAAGGCGATCCCCCCCTGGTCTGGCATGGCAGCTTTACGTGCTGGCCATTCAAAGCCGGCGGCGACCCTCCTAATCAACAAGCCCCACCGCTCTCCCCCACAGGCCGCTAATGCCCTGTTTCAATTCCAGGAGCCCGTCCGCGGACTTTGTCGAGATTTTGTGCATGTACTCCGTACCTACAGAGGGGGGGGGGGGGGGGGGTCCTGGCCGGGCAGCGCCTGTAGCCTTGTGGCAGCGGCCAGGAGCAGTGCTCCGTCTGCGAGTGCGTACAAGTATATACCAGGACATACCAAGTAGATACTATAAAAGGTACCTAGTACTACTAGTAATAATAAGTACCTATACCTGGTTGCTTGTTGTTCCGGTACGTTGCTTCGTGCTCCTCCTTGCCGATGCAGATGGGTGCCAAGTACCTAACAGGTACGAGCATGTACGCCCTCCCCTCCCCCCCTCCCCCGGGGCAGCCGCCCTACAGAACGACAGGACACTGCGCTAAAAGTTGGCGGCTTAGCGCAGCAGACGCACCTCCAAATCCAGTAAATAACCAGCCCAGCGGGTGGCGCCTAGCTTGCCTTGCTCCGGCGGGCACCTCGTGCTAATAAGCAGCGGCAGCGGCAGCACACAGCACTGCTGGGGGGGGGGGGGGGGGGGGAAAAGGGAAAAAAAAAGGAAAAAAAAAAAAGGGAAAATAGGGAAAAAAAAAAAAAAAAAAAAAAAAAACGGCTCCCAGCTCGGCCCAGAACCGGCGATATCTGCGGCCGACTTTGCCAGGCCCTCAATCCTTCTCGCATTTAACAACGTCGCTTCGCTGGTTTGGCCGCTTACCGCCGACTCCTCGTCTCCTTCCCTCATTGTCCACCGTTCCGTCTCTCTCTCTCTCTCTCTGTCCGTCTCTCTCCAAGTCGTCAACTGATTTGATTGCATTATCGTTGTCGCCAAGGCAGAGAAACCACGCACAGGGGGAAAAAGCGGAAAACAGGGAAAAGAAAAGGAAAACGAAAAAAAGAGCATCGCCGCGCCAACTTTTTCTTCTTTCTTTTTTTTTCTTTTCTTTTTCTTCTTCTTTTCTTTTTCCTTCTTTATATATATATATATATATAAAACCTTCGCGCCGAGCCTGATTCGACTGTTCAAACACCCCCAGCCGGTCATTCGCGTGTGTTGTGTGCGTGTGCGTGTTGTATTATATATATATATATGTGTGTGTGCGTGCGTGCGTGCGTGTGCGTGCGTCCCCGAGGCTGTGTCTTGAACCTGGGGGGCCGGCATCTGCTCTGCGCGGCTGAACGCCTTTTTTTCTCTCCCTTTTTTCCCAATTTTTTTTTTATGTTATAAATTATTTTTTATTTTTATTTTTTTTTATTTTTTACGAAATATCCGAGTCCCAGCCTGGCGGTTCTTCATCATCATCATCCGCCACCTGCCACCTGCAACAAAGAGCGAGCACGGCTCCCCCAGACATTGGACGAACACAAAACAACGTCGCCAACGATCCTCCGGTCCAAACGTCTTAGACACGGCGTAACGCAAGCCCTCCCGCCTGCCACTTGCGGGCGGCTCATTCTTCGCTTGGCTCCTCTTTTTTTTTTTTTTTGCCTCATCTCGGCGTCGGTACCGGTACCGATCATTTCGAAAGCAAGACATTTCATCGTTCGCCCTGTTTGTTGCACCTGTTGCACCTGTTGCACCTGCGGCTCCGCGCGCCGTCCAATTGCCCTCGCCCTGGTGTGAAGAGCATCCCCCATATGCGCGAAATCAAGACGTGCGACCGCTGCCGCCATTTCAAGCGGCGCTGCGATCTTCTCAAGCCCTCGTGCTCGCGATGCATCCAGGCGGGCGTGCGCTGTAGCTTCGACGTCAACGGCGTCGCCGTGCCCGGCGCGGCAGCAGCAGCAGCTGCTGCCGCCGCCGCCGCCGCCGCCACGTCTCCCAGCTCATCGCGGCAAGCGAGGGCCGGAGCTCCCCCCTCGTCTTCTGCGTCTTCGTCGAGCGTGGCGACGTCGTCTCCTCCCCTTCATGGCGACCCCCTCGGAGCGAGTCAGAACGGATTGATCTCCCCCACCGCATCGACCGAGAGCCCTGAGCCTCACGCTGGCGCCGGCCTCGACGCAAATGGGATGCCGATTGATGGCGCCTCGGCCGGTGGAGCGGCCGCAAACCAGTTGCGCATCGTTCGCAAGCGCAAGCGCAATTGTCTGAGCTGCTTGCGCTGCCATCGCCTCAAGGTCAAGTGTGACAAAGAGCTGCCGTGCGGTCGGTGCAAGTCGAGCGGTAACGGCAGGGAGTGCTATTATAGCTACAACAAGGGTCCCAACGGCGGAAAGTTCCCTTGTCCCACGGCACCGACAAACAACGAGGAGACAAAGACGGTTCTTGCTACCTGGCAGGTCCAGCATAAAGTACGAGGGTCCAGCCATTGGCGAGACCTCATGACCAAGGTATGTTTTATTTTTCAGAAATTTTTTTTTTAAAAAAAACCAATTTTTTTTAAAAAAAGTCACCGTGCTCCCCCTCTCCCTTAGCCAGACGCTGGATTGAAGAGAGGGGGGGGGGTTTCACAGCAATTGTACCCATACAATATATATATATATATGTGTGTGTGTGTGTGTGTGTGTGTGTGTGTGTATGCATCCGTGCTGACCGTTGAGTTAAAGATTGGCACCTTGACAACCTTGGAATCATCCCCGCTGGCTTCCGCGCTCGAGGATGTGGCTACAAATGCCTGCCTTGCCAACTTCACGCTGCCGGGCAATTTCCCCTTTGGTACCCCCGGTGCTACCAAGTACTACACCCGCGACGCCGTCACTCGACTGCTGGCGGGCGAAAGGGCAAACCACGAGAGGTACCTCGAGCGCTACCTCGAGCTGCTCGACGTGGTGAACCCAATCGTGGACCTGCACATCTTCAAGCGCGAAATCGAACGATACTGGATCGACCCCAACGCCTCCAACCTCTGCTGGCTGGCGCAGTTCCTCATGGTCATGGGCCTGGGCAGCTTCGCCTCTGCCGAGGGGGAGCCTCCCGTCGCCACGGAGCTCATGATGGCCGCCGAGGCGTGCCTCATGCAGACGCCCTTCTCCTTCCGGCCGACTCTGCTGACCCTCAAGACGCTGGCCCTCATGGTCGTGGCGAAGCAGGTCTGCAATCCCACCTGCTGGTCGGTGGATTCTTGCTGGTCCCTGCTCGGGCTGCTCGTGCGTACGGCCTTCATCTACGGCCTTCCCCAGGACCCCGCTTCCGCGGAAGAAGACGAGGGGCGCAACCAGGAGG
Organism: Trichoderma cornu-damae; assembly: GCA_020631695.1. Classification (NCBI taxonomy): domain Eukaryota; kingdom Fungi; phylum Ascomycota; class Sordariomycetes; order Hypocreales; family Hypocreaceae; genus Trichoderma; species Trichoderma cornu-damae. The sequence goes on from CM036087.1 coordinate 5,904,966, forward strand.
AAAAGGACGCCCGGCGGAAGCTGTGGCTCACCATCCTGTACCTCGACGTCAAGGTGGCCATGTGCACCGGCATGCCGCCCCTCACGAGGCCGGACGAGCTCGGCAGCTTGAAGAAAATCCCCGAGTGGGGCCCGCCGGACAGCCTCCAGATGGTGCTGTACCAGTCGCTGCCGACCGTGCTGGGCGTCATGGCGCAGATCAACTCCAACAAGGACCAGATCTCCTACCCCGACGTGCTGCGGTACAACGCCCAGCTGCGAGAGCTCATGAGCCACGCCCAGCGGGTGTGCACCGGGCAGCTGCAGCGCGTCACGGTCGACATCTTTTTGCGACGGTGCCTCATGGTCCTGCATCGCCCCTTTGCGCTGCACCCGGAGGGCCCCGTCATGTTTCCCGAGTCGTACTGGTCGTCGTTGGAGTGCTGCCTCGCGCTGCTCGTGCACTACCGCGAGATGTGGTGCAGCGACCCGAAACTGCGCCTGGACCTGGTCGGCAGGGCCTATGTGCTCGACTTCTTCTCCGCCACCCTGACGACGTACATCCATGTGCTTCGCGAGGACGCTCCGCTGACGGGGGCCGCCGCCATGGGATGCGCCATTCCGCCCCGGCAGATTATCCTCGACACCCTGCGAAGCTGCGTCGACATCTGGAGCTCCGAAAAGGACAAGAGCGTGTGCTACCGAACGGGGTACAATCTGCTCGATGCAGTCCTCAACCTGGTTCCGGCGAATAAACTCTAAAATCCGCGCAAAAGTGAGCGGCTGTTGTCGTCGTTGTCGTTGTCGTTGTCGTTGTTGTCGTCGTTGTTGTCGTCGTTGTTAGCGAGCTTGACTTGTCACTTCCATAGCATGGGATCGTCCGGCGTATTATGAAGCATGCCAGGGTATATTGTCAGAGAACGTCATAAAGAGCGACGAATGTGTATTCAAATGATGAGTTGGGTGTTTTTTTTTCTCGGGTGTTTTTCTCTCTCTCTCTCTCTCTTTTTCCCCCCCTCACCTTGTTGATCGACGCGGCGACCGCGCACGTTGAGCCTGTTCATATGCCGCGATATACATATTATTTACCTTAGTACCTATTAAGTAGGCATAGCATGGCCTGCTTTTTCTTCTTGGGCGTTTTGTTTTTGTATTCGTTCTTGTTTTTTTTTTTCCTTTTTGATGCTGAGGAAACGAGGGCATTCTCTCTCTCACACACACTCTCTCTTTTGCTCCTATCAACATAATCATGGCAGTTGGAACTCATCTTTGCCGCACAGCCTATTCCATCTCTCTTTCTTCTTCTTCTTCTCTCTTTTCTTTTTTTGAGATACATTTGGCATAGCATTGTTCAATTTTCCCACTGTTTTTTTTTTTTTCATTCATTTCATTCATTTCCCTTTTCCTCTTCCTTTGGATAATATTCGGCTGGTTTATTGCATCCGGGATGAAGCCATGATATCGAAGATTATGGGCGGGGCGGTCTGTGGGATAGGGGGTCAGCAAGGCGCATGTATAATTATACCTATGACAGGGCCAGGACATGTCCTTGAAAAATTCAAAGACAATGTAGTGGTATTATTCCAAGCTCCGTTTTATTGCTCGAGGACAGTGAGTGCACGAGTGGAAGTGAGACGACGACTGCCTGGTAACGTTGCAGATCATGCCAGTAGCACCTGGTGGTATTATGGTCCTCTTCCGTACTCTTCCGGATCTACCCAGATGATAGTCATCAGACGATAGCGCACATCTTGTTCTAATGGTTACCTTTTGCTGAACAGCCCTGATTTTTTTTTTTGATTTTTTTTTTCAAAATTTTCCTTTTTTTCTTCTTTCAGCCCCTGTTGAACGAGGCCAGTCGTCGCGACTATCGAGTCAAGGTCAAGCAAGTTGTGCGAGCAGAGAAGAGAGAGTAGATGGTGCCAAGGTATCCTGGAGTTTGCCGTGTTGCACGCCTTGTTCGTCTTGCGCCATATGCCTCGGCAATAGTCTGCAGACAGCATGAGACGGCGATTCTCCTCATGACCAAAGAACGACATGGTTCCTTTCTCTGTTTGAGCTGCTGATTGTTGCGCCTTGGCTTGTGATCAATTTCAGTCCTGAAAATTGGGGTGTGACCTGGGGTGTGACGACATGCCATCAATGCGTCATCCGGTCCCCTGTACAGCCGCTAGAAGCAGCCGCTAACCCGCTGGAAGTCCCCCAACAGCCCAGCTCCCCCACCATAACAAAAAAAAAAAAAAAAAAAAACAAAGAAAAAAAAATTGACCCCAGCAGCAGCAGCTTGCTTTCTTCTCTCTCCTCCCCTCCCCCCACCTTGGATCAATAGAGCAGCACACACATGCTTTGTGCATGAACCAGGAAACCTCAGCTCAATTAGCGACAACTGCTGCAAGCCATTTTATTGCTGTCGAATCTGGCAACGTGATTCCCGGAAGCTCACATTCGTGCCGCCCGCAATCACCTGCAAACCACAGCTGCCCTCTCACGACGGCTTCAGCCCACAGCCGTCCCAGCCTTGTCTGCTCCCGAGCAAGTCACGCTGAGGCGAAACGAGACGCCAAGATGGCTTCTGTCGAGCACTCTCCGCCTTCTCACAGCCCCCTTGGCCCGGACGCCAAACGGCCCAGAGGTGAGTCCTGTTGCTGCGGGTTATGTGCGAGGCTGTGGCTCACGCGCTCGCTTCTTCCCGAGCCTTGTTAGGCATCCTCAAAAACCCGTCCTTCCATACCCCGTCCTCTCCTGAGCAGCCGCGAGAACGGGCCTTGACGAGCAAGGAGGTCACTCTCGCAAACACGCAGATCAACGCCGGGCATCGTCGATCGTCGTCCGGGGCGGGCTCCCGCCGCCACTCGTCCCACAGCATCATCGATCCATCAGAGTCGGCCCAGCGTCTCAAGTGGGACGAGGCCAACCTCTACCTGACGGAGCAGGAGCGCACCTCGACTATGAAGATCACCGAACCAAAGACTCCCTATGCGAAGCACTATGACCCGACGGAAGACCCCTCCGACGGCGATGACGACGCCGAGGAAGAGGGTGAGGGCGGCCTGGACGGTGCTGCTTCTGGCCGCAAGATTCAACGTCCTCGTGCTGAAGACGACATTCCGGGCCTATCGCTGGGTGAGCCGGAAGAGGAAATCCCGGAGAGGCCGGCGCCGCTATCGCGCAGCTCCAGCGAGAAGACGGTCCACGTGGATAAGGAGAGCGTCACCCCCTCCGCCGAGGAGGAGATCGTGGGGCTCTCGCCCGAGGAAAGGGAGAAGCACCGCAAGTTCGAGGAGATGCGGAAGAAGCACTACGAGATGAAGGATGTCGCACACATCTTGGGACATCCGGAAGCGATGCCGGAAGACGACGACGACGACGAGGACGACGACGAGGACGACGACGACGTTGAGGAGAATGGAGTCCCGCCTATGCCTCCCTTGCCTGCGAATCTCGTCAACGGATCAGCTTAATTGAAAGAGATCCCCCCCCCTCCCCTCTCCCCCATTCTTGAACAGCTGGTTCTTTTCTTCGTTTATTACACTTTGGTGCACCGCTGCATTAGGTCAATGGAGATTTTTAGTTTTATTTTTATGCTTATTTTTTTTCGGTGGTCTTTTACGGAATACGCAACGGGATTTTGGAGTTTTACGGACATGAATATGATGGCGTTTGTAGGTGGCGTGGGGAGGGTACGAGAAACGCGCACAAAGGCGACGATGGAATCGCTGTATGAAATAGCATCATGTCAAATTAGGCAGAACTGGAGCGGCGGTCATCTATCTCTCTAGTGTCTGGGGATCTGAGGCTGAGGCTCGTGGGACTGAAACATGGGTATTGCATGTCTTTTGTTCATCATCGACAAGACGTGAGCTTGGAACCAGCGCTTTTAAGAAGCAGCCCCCCCCCCCCCCCCCCCCCCCCCCCTCTACATTCATCATTCTATAATCCACCCATTTCTTTCTTTCTTTTATTTTTCTGTCCCTCGCTCATGATTCATCTTTTTCTTTTTCCTTTTTTCCCTCCAGCGTATCATATGGTATCGGATCTTTGTTTTCCAAAAAATAGCAACAATCGCTCAAAGTAAACCCTTCCGCGCCAGTTCAATCTTGCGCGCGGTTTCTCCTGGCTTGAACCCGCCCTTTGAAACACACGTGCGCTTTCCGTCTGCGAGCTCAAACTTGTCGTCGTGGGCATCCCATGCGCAGGGGCAGTGGTGCGGGAAGTGGACGCAGGCGAGGGTATCGGGACAGAGGTACTTGTCACAAGCGGCTGTCGCATCTCACGTTAGCTGCGTATTCTCCTTCTCTAACCAGGGGAAAAAAAAGAAGAGGAGGAAGCGGCGGCAGCAGCAGCAGCAGTAAACGAAAAAAAAAAAAGAAAAAAAAAAGTTGGCAGAGCGAATACGTACAATGGGAGTAGTGGTGCTGATAATTGCGAGCGTCGCTGGGGTTGTTTTGCGAGCGCTGTTCCTGGTGATGGCCGCCGCCTCCGCCGCCGCCGCCACTGCCACCAAACATTTGGTCGAAGAATCCAAACTGGGCGTTGGCGAGGGCGAAGAATGATAGGAGAGCTATTAGGAGCCGCATTTTAAAGGCGCTAAGCGGCGATCTGGAACAAAGACGAGGTCGAGAACGAACAAGTTGATGCGATGATGATGCTCTTTCTGGTAAGAAACAAGTACGTTATAAGCTGGCCACTACCAAGGCCTTATCGATAATGGTCGTGCCTGATGACTAAGCTCAAAAACTCCAAGCCTACCTAGGCTTTTTGCTGGAGATGGTAAACAAGGCCTACTACGTTTGGAGCATTTCGACATCAAACCCCTCGTAGGCCGGGGAAAAAAAAGAAAGAAAAAAAAAAAAGAACCCTCCTCCCCTCCCCTCCACGACGTTGGGGGGAATTCGCATGGCCATGCGGTTCTTCGCCATACAGCGGCCGTTACTGGCTGCTGTGGCCGGCTTTTCTAGGCCAAGCATTGCGAACAATGCTGCTCCTCTCGGAGTTCATCTGGCCAATGCCCTGATTGAGGGTCGAAGGAACGCTTCGGTCAAGGCGCAGGGAGCCTATAGGAAGAAGAGCAAGAGGGGGATCCCTAATAAACTGGGTGCTAAGCGAACGGGAGGTGTGTTTTGCGACAATTGGGGGTTTGCATGGCTGATATAGGGAGGGCTCTTGCTAACTCGTGGGGGAAAGATCAATTCGTCATTCCGGGCAACATTCTCTACAAGCAGCGTGGGACGCACTGGTGGCCAGGCGAGAACTGCATCATGGGCCGCGATCACACCATTCATTCCATGGCGACAGGCTACGTCAAGTACTACCGCGACCCTGCGAAGCATCCCGATCGAAAGTACATTGGCGTCGTTTTCAACAAGGAGGACACGCTGCCGTACCCGCTGCACGCCGAGCGAAAGCGCAGGCTCAACAAGACGGTGCACCCGATACGGGCCGAGGTGGCGAAGCCTGAGGTCTCGCCATCTGGTATCCCCTTTGAGGTCACGCGAGTGGAGGCTGGGGAGCCGGACAGGCTGCTGAGGCTGAGATCAGATTACAGCTATCGCGAGGACAACTGGCGAATCGGCCGCCTGGTGAAGACGACGGGGTTGAAGACGAAGCGATTCAGGACACGGAAGCAGTGGTTCCGACACCGACGGTGGAGGAGAGAGCGGGAGATTGCTGGGCAGAAGGAGGCCGAGAAGAGGAGGGCGGAAAGCGGAGGGGCAGGCAAAGTCGTCAAGGCGATAAGTAAGAAGGCGGCGAAGAAGGCCGCCAAGAATGCCAGCAAGAAGGCCAAATAAAAGGGGGCGATTGTGCATCTTTATTTTTTTTTTTGATATTTTTTTTTCTCCTACAAAAAAAAAAAAAAAGGTAATGAACGGTATGTTGGTGATGGGAGTTGGCACGGAAGTTACACCTATCCAAACGCATGTATAGTAGAAAACGAATCCACTGGCGGAATTGAAATTGGAGACGGGCGCATCTTCTTTAAATTCAAGTCTGTCTTGCCTTTTATGCAAATTGCCAAATCGTCCAACAACATCCAGCCGCGGCGCTCCTCTGCCGGCTTCGCTTGCATTCGCATTGGAGGTTTGTCGATGATGGCATCTACTGCCGCATCTACTGCCGCAGCTACTGCCGCATCTACAACCGCATCTACTGCCGCATCTACTACTATAGATAATCAGAGGCAAGCAGCACTGGCTACCTATACTTATAGCCGCCCAGTCGCACCGCAAAGGCAAAAATAACACGGGCCAATTGGGAGGGCTCATCCCGCGAAATCCTTCTGGAAGCACGCAGCCTCGTCGCGGTCTGGGGGGGGGGGGGGGGGGGTATTACCTAACCCGCCTTTCCTTTTGCGCGCTCGCGTGGGGGCGCTGTGCCCCTCCGCTCTCTCCCACTGTAATGTAACGCATCACTAAAAAAGTACCGCTGCCCTCTCTGCACAACTCGGTCGCGACCAGACAGGCGATGAATCGTTCGGATAAGCTGTTCGCTGCGGATCTTCGAATCTCGAATTTCTTCTGTTAAGGCAGGCATCGTGGCCGCAGCAGCTCAACTGCGCGTCATGCCTAGTGCTAGAGCTAGAGCTGGAGCCTAGGGAGCTTGACTTGACGATTTAGACCGCCGTGTGCCCTGTGACAGGTCTCCCTCTCTCTCTCTTTCTCTCTCTCTCTCTCTCTCTCACACACACACACACACACACACACACACACACACACACACACACACACACACACACACACACATACATATATATATCTATGTATGCTCGCCGTTTGAAGAGGACGTCTAGACTATCGAGCAACGATTGACAGCTCTTTTCCTCCACAGTCTCGTGCCGTGTCTAGGCCATGGCTTCCACCACGGAGAGCGGTACTCCAATGCATAAGATGAAGCGTACTGGACGGCCTCTGTGGAAAAGGAGCGGCCTCGATGTTGGCGTAGCGGCCTCGCCATCGCCGGCCGGGGACGGGCTGAAGAGCCAAACGACGGCTCTGGGCGAGGACTCGGACGAGGCGCCGCCCCCGTCGGTTGTCAGCGACCTTCTCGCGCCGCGTGCCGGCCATCCGATTGCCCATGTCCAGACGCCGGTCCCTTTGCCTGTACCTGTCCGAGCTACGAATACGCCCACCGGACCGGCGCTGAAGCGAAACGCGTTGGCCACGAGCGAAAAGATTGTGCAGGCGCAGAAGGACTGGGAGCAGAACAAGCAGACGGCGGTAGCGGCGGAGAACCAAGGTGAGAGAGAGTGCACACAATGCAATTCGCGACTTGGTGTCGGAGCGCTTGTTGTTTGCGTCCAATTGGGGTGCACAGGGCAGAATGGAGACGCGGAGGCGGCACGAGGCATCGGGTCAGCCAATGGCCAGCGCAAAGTGAACCGAATCTACCAATCAGCCATGTTTGTGTGCGGCCAGCTGTTGTTCAGCCGCCACCTCCCCGTACAGATGTATTTTGTTGCGTTTTCCATTGACGTTGCTGCTAACGTTCATTCCCCCCCTCCCCTCCCTCCGCCCCCCCAACACCTATAGGTTCTGTTCAAGAAACAAATGGCCATAGTTCCCCCCCCAGCAACTACGTAGACTCGACGAGAACATCGAAAAGGAGTGCATCAAAAGATATATTCGAAGCGCCTGAAATGGCGTCGACAACGGCCACAACGGCCACAACCACGGCCGCGATGACAATGGCAGCGGCGGCGAGGGCGGCGAGGGCGGCGATGGCGAGGACAGAGGGTATAACCGAGGCGCAGCGCTTGTCGGAGGAAGCTCTGCTGCAGCGGGTAGCGGAGTTGAATAAATCTACGAGCTCCAGCTCCAGAGCGCAGAAAAAGAGAGCTTGCTCAGTTGACTCGTATACGTCTGCGTCCGCGTCTGCGTATGAGTCCACGTCCACCTCTGCGTCTGCGTCTCCATTCAGACAACTCTCAGCTCCTGATGACGTCGATGCCATGGATATTGAGGACGGGAACGCTGCTCTACTGACTAATGCAGAGAACATGTCGTATTATCTTTACACGGGTAAGTAGGCCATGTAGCAAAACGGGTGGGAGGTTTTTTTTGTTTTTTTTTTTCCTTCTTGGCGCGGTTGAGCTGATAATGGCCTGCTCTTTCAGATGATAACGGGACAGAGCAGAACACCAAAGGCGCGCCATTTCCGCCCGGCAAGGAGCGGTATGACGATGCTGAGAGCGGCGCGATCCGGCCGTTCATCTGCCCCGTGCGGGAATGCAGAGCCCTGTCGATCAGCATGAAGAACATGGCGGCTCACTTTCACGGCAAACACAGCCGCACCAAGTTTAACGACAATGGGGACGGCACATTCTCCAGGGTTGGGAGTTACATGAACAGCGAGGGTAGCAGTCCTGGCATAATCGTATCTCACAACCCTTTACCGCCGGGGGCACCGCCGCCCGCGACCCCGGGGTTTTCCGAGATCCAAAAGAGGCGGCTGAGCAAAATGAGCTCCCCTACGCCAAAAGCAAGCGCGGGCAGAAGCACTCCGCTCGACGCCTCAAAGCGCTCCCTTCGCGCCGACTCGAACAACGACGCGGGTGAAAGAATATTGAAACGCCCAAAGACGACTCCAGTGCCTTTGCCTACTCAACTTGCTCCTCCTCGTCCTTCTCCCGCTGCTGCTGCTGCTGCTGCTATTCCTGTTTCGCCTTCTTCTCTTTCTCTCCATCTTTTTCCTCCTCCGCCGGCGCCACCACTAGCCAGCCAGCCTTCGGGGCCGCCCTTGACCGAAACCCTTCGATGGCTGCACCGGTTTCTCTCACCAAATCAGCAAGTCCCTTCGCGGCCAGATATCCTGGCGCTGTCGAAATATGAGCGAGTTCGTAACCTGCCAGCTTCATGGATAGACTATCATCTTGACGAGGAGATCGACCCGCTCCATTACGCCTGTGTTTTAATGTATCTGGTGGGTAGGGCGGAGGAAAAGAATCCCTGCCGCAAGTGGAAAGGGCTGTCGCGGCTCTCTGATACCTGCGTGGCTTTGCCTTCAGATCTGCCGGCGGAGGCGCGAGCTGCATTTAGCAAAACGGAGACGTGCGCCACGTGCCAATACCAGTCTTGCTGTTTCCAAGCCAAGAACGACTGCGACTGGGCCAAGAAGCCTGATGGCAAGACGGAAGAGGCGGCATCCCAGCAGCAAGTTGAATCGGCATTGGAAGACGAGAACAAGATGGTGGCAGCGGATGATGGTGGTGATGGCGGAGTCACCGACCATGATGGCAATGCAAGGACTAGGCGGGATGATAATCCGCCGTCGTCAAAGGAGGAATCTGGGCACGCCGCCACCCAAAGCTCCGATGACAAGAGCCATCCGCTTGTGACAGCCGCCAGGCGAGCTTCAGCGGCAACCGCCCGGAAACTGTCCCCCGCCGAGATGGAAGAGATGGAGGAGATGGAGGATTGGGAAGTCGCCCCTGGTACCGTAACGGATAAAAGGACTCATATGAGTGAGCGTTCTTTGCCGCGGCTGCTACCCCCTATGTTGCACACACGTCGAGCTAACCGAGCATGTGCTAGATATCGGCTTTTCCAATGCCTACATGTCTCACCAGCATCCCATTGCGATTTCGCCGGGCATCAGCTTCAATGTGGTCATATTGAAGCCGGGGCACACCCAGCACTGGCATGAAGAGACGAACAAGGTGCGCACATGCTCCGTCACCGCAGGCAAGATGAGCGTCAAGATGGGAAGCGGCCAGACATTCAAGCTAGGCCCGGACGGGCTCCTCGTCATCCGGCCAGGCCAGAGCTGCTCGGCATCAAACCGGCATTACGTAGACGTGGTACTCCACTGCACGACTGTTGAAGATGACTTTCAGGCCTAATGATGGGAATGGAGGGGGACGCAAGGACATGTTTCCCAGATGTACACTGCTTCCGGGGGAGGGGGGGGAGGGAATTTAGTTAGTTAGATCGAGTTGATACCCTGCATAGGCTGGCGTTTTGGAACTCGTTTGAGATGAGATTTTTTTCTTCTCTTTTGGCCTCTCTTTTCCTTTTCTCTTACTTCCAGTTGGTCTTTTTCCTTTCCCCCCCCTTTTCCCTTTTTTCTCTCAAGTCCAGTTACTCTTTTCCCTTTTACCTCCCTTTTTCCCTTGCTGTTAATTCTTTTGTTCCTTCTTTCATTCCCTCTTTCTCTCCCTCTCTGTCTTTTTAAATACTTATACAAGCTTTTATTATACAAAGGGGGCTAGACTGTACATCTATCAGCACGTAATAATATCAGTCATACCGGGACATGGGCGATAAGTAAAGTACGCAACCAGGGAGTTACAAAGAAGGTAACGCACGAATCTTGAGACGTCATCTGTTTTATGTGTAAAGGATGTGCAGAGCGGGCGAGAGGATAGATAGGTATGGATGGCTTCGACTAGACACGTGCCGCAGGATGTGATGGCAGTGTGTAATCATGTGCAAAATTCCCCCCTCTCTTGAAAAAAAAAATAGGCTGCAAGCCGATGAGCTTCAAGACGTTTCTTTGCGTGAGTCATTCGGGCATTCGTCCAAAGGCCCATCATGCTGAAGTTACCCAAAAAATGCCCATGTGCCGCGATCACGGTGGCGCACCAAGTTGAAAAAGGGGGGGTGGGTTCGGGCGGTCACCCGGCGCGCACGAGGTCCGGAGGGCCCTGTAAGCCCTGTAAGCCCTGTAATAAGCCCTGTAAGTAAGCCTGCTGGAGGGGGGGGGATATTCCACGGACGAGTTGAGGGCATAGCGGGTGATTTTAGGTTACCGGAATGGCAAAGGGAAGAGTAAGATTTATAGATTTATTTATTTTTATTTCCCGTCTCTCTGTTATTACTTCTTCTCGTGTCCGGCTTGTGAGAAGCTGAGGGCGAGGGTTTAGTGATGTTTTATATAGCGGGTCTTTGTAGTGAGTGGTGGTGGGAAGAAGGCCGGAGTCCGTGATCGAATGCCGAGGTGGTAGTTGTGTCCTCGGGGCCTCTGGGGGGGTGGTTTTTTTTTTTTTTTTTTTTTTTTTATTATTTCCCTCTTCCCCCTTCGTATTGATCGGACTCTGCCTTGGGATCCAGTTAGCGTTTGATGACCAAGATGCGCCTTGTGTGGTCTTACTGGGAGCGGGTATTGCATATTCTCGGGGAGCAGGTGACTGCGAGTTTCGTTGCAGGCTGAGAATGTGATTGGACTGCGGGGATGGGAGAGAGGTTTATGTTGTTCGTGATGGAATTTGACTCTGTTTCTTCTTATTCTTCTTCTTCGTTTTTACTTGTTTACTGGTATATCTTTTCTTTTCTTTTCTTTTTTTTTAAAAAAATAAATAAATAAATACATATATAAATCAATAGTTCTGTAGAGCTTGACTTGCTATATATCCATCTACCTATATAAAGGGGAGGGCCATGTTTTGAACGGGAGCTTGAATGATGCCGAATTTGCTCTGGAGTCATTTTATCTGGCCTTGGACAGACAGCAGCCTCAAACGTCGCATCAACTGAGACCGCTGAATTACAGTGGGAGACGGGCATGGCTCTAGGCGGTGGTGGCGGGCCGATACAGCGGGTTTCTACCGGCCTCCTCCCGCTGGGCCTTCATGCTCCCTCTCCCGTTCGAACGAGATCTGGAAGGACACGGCAGCCAAGCGCATTTACAGACACCGACGAGACGGACCTGAAGGCTGGAGATGGCGAGGGATTTGCCGAGAAGCTGCCGGGGATGCGCTTCACCCTTGATCCGGAGGGCGAGCTCACGCACGACGAGACGAGCGTCGACGTCGTCACGGTGCCGTGTCCGGGTGGGCATCCCCTGCGCAGCTGGAGCCGAGATGGCCTCATGGGGCGGTACTTCGGCGCCCCGTCGATGCGGGATGCAGAGGTCCGTGAGGCGGAGCGGCAGGGGTCGTCGTGGGTGAGGCAGGGGATCAGGAGAGAGGCAAGCCGGGCGAGGATCCTGCTGTACCAGCACCCGGAGGTCGTGGAGGGGACGACGCTGAACAAGCTGGCGGTTGCGCTGCTGGACGAGCTGAGGGCGCTGAGGGCCAGGGAGAAGCAGGAGGAGAGGCCGCTGCTGTTCATCGGGCACAGCATTGGGGGCTTGGTGGTGAAGATGGCGCTGGTGAGGGCCAGCAGGGATGCCAGGTATGAGGGGGTATTGAGGGAGTGCTATGGGGTTGCCTTCTTTGGTGGGTAGGCTGTGGTTTCTTGCCCCCCCCCCCCCCCCCCATGACAGGTCGATGCTGTTTGCTGTCGTTTGGTGATGATTTGCTGACGACGCCATCGCTTTTTTTTTTTTTTTTGCAGGAACGCCGCATCAGGGGTCCAGTTACTTTGCCATGCCGACGTTGGCGTCGAGCATCCAGCACCTTCTCCAGCTTTCGGCGCCCTTGCCCGTGTCTCTCACGGACGATCTGCGTATGGGGAACCATCTTCTCCTCCACGTGGACGAAGACTTCAAAATGGTCTCAGACGACCTCCGCGTATGGACCTTTTACGAAACAATCGACTCCAGGCTGTCCGCCAACTCGAGAGACATCTACTTCACCGCGCCCCTCACGTCCATCAAGTCTGCCATCCTCGGGATGCGGCAGGAGCGCATCTTCCCCCTGCAGAGCGACCACGCCAACATTGCTTCGTTCGGGAGACACAACGTGCACACTTTGCGGCTGTTCCTACGGCAGCTGGCGGAGCAGATCGAAAAGGCCGATTCCAGCGCCAGAGAGGACGCCAGAGGCGGCAAATGGATGTTAAACTTGGAGCAAAAGGTGACGGTGGAAGTGCATGGCTTCTTTGACGAGGCTGGAATGGAGGACGGCACCGTGAGGGCTTGGTCGACCAAGTTGCCCCTGAGGGAGTTCCTGAACAAGGGCCCCGAAGCCTGTCTTAGTGAGAGGTTGAATGAGGTGGAGATCCCCCCGGAAGAAGGGAGATTCCTGGCCGTGAGGGGGAGGACGGGCCTGGTGGACATGGACGGACCGCCGGTTGTTGTTTCGTTTCCTCCCGGCCCCATGACGGTGAAGAATGCTCTGGGGATCAACCAGGACAATCACTGGCGGCAGCAGGCCCCTTCGCTCCGCCAGGCTTCTGCGCCGCCTTTGGTTTTGCCGGTGCCGCCGTCGCCCATCATATTTCCAGTCGACGCTCCCCAGCCAAGACCGAGGATGAGCACGGAGTCTGCCCCGACTGCAGTGTTTTCACAGCCCGGTGCTGGGCCCCTGACGCCGCCCTCTCGGCCAACCTCGCTTCCCCCTCGACAGTCGACGCCTTTCCTCAAGCCTTCGCCGCTCATGCGTGCGAGCCTAGAACAGGAGCTTGCCATCGATCGCCTCTCGCCACCCTTGCGAGGCAGAGTAGGGCGATCCTTCAGTCGATCACTGAGTCTCGATAGCGACGTCGGTGGTGCATCTCCTCCTCGATATCGCGACTTTCCGCCTTTCTCGCACCGGAGCCGCAGCACGTTCGACAGAGTTCTCTTTGGCGGGTACGAGAATAACAGCGATGACGACGACGACGACGACGATGACAGACTTGATGCGTCTCTCAGACTTCCTGAAAGCGTCCTTTCGATCGAAAAGATGGCAAAGGACGGGGAATATGAAGCAGGCGGGAATGCCATTGCATATGAAGCGGTTCGTGCTGCCTTTATGAAGCCAGAGGCCAAGGCGCGCAAGTTTGTTTGGATTCATTTGCCATTCAACAACCCTACCTGGGTGACGGTGAGTAACCTCCCTTTTACTCGAAGTTTTTTTTTTAAAAAAAAGTTCTTTCATGATCAAGGAACTATGTTGTGTTACTGATGCAATAGATGCTCTAGGCTGTTCTTCAGACGTTGCAGGTTTCTTACCAGAGGGACTTTTCTGCTTTGTCTAATCATGATTTCTGGGTGAGAAGACATACTCGTGGAAGGCACTCGCAGCATTACGCACATTACGCAAAGCCAGGGTGTTATTTCACAGCACCTCGAACATGTAAGTCGGCTCGAGTTCTGCCGCCACTTATTGAGAGAGATGAATACACTGACTTTTCTTTTCTTTCTTTTTTCTTTTCTTTCTTTTTTCGCTGAATTTTAGTGTCTCCGAGGGCCCATTCTGTGACAAGCCGGTCCCTTTCTCCCCCCGGCCAGGACGACCAAATGTATGTCTGCTTGTTTCTCCCGTATCTACATTTCGACTCGTACAAGAGGCTCATCCGCCGGCGCGAACTCATTGCGAAGCGCCTGGCTCACGGGAGGGCGAGACCGATCCCCGAATCCGTCGCAAAGTCAGACTCTCTGGAACTGCAGGTTGTCTGGGAGTTCCTGGGGCACGATCCGCCAATCAATTGTCGGCGCACGCTGGATCAGTACGGGTATCCGTCACTGAGAGACACGCGGTCCAGAGATGACGACCAGATGCTGTACAAATTGACAAAGGAAAGGTATTACGATGTGGCCGAATATCGTGGACTATACAACCAGACGTCGGGTAGCGACCTGGCATCGGGAGAAAGCAGCACCAAAGGGGGGAGCGGCAGTGGGAGCGGCAGTGGGAGCGGCAGTGGCACGGGAAGCTGGCGAGAGAAGCTAAGCAAACAGAATGGCGAGAATGGCGAAGAGGAGTCTGAAAAGGACGTGCTGAACGGAAACGTGCTGATGGTGGATCAGCTATGGCTTTGGACCATTTCAACTCGTGAGTCGACGTTGCCTTCTTCTTCTTCTTCTTCTTTTATTGGCATGAGATGAGCTTTCAAGACCAAACTAACATTCATAGATACTCTGCTTTCCTTCTTTCCCAAGCGAGAAAGCGATCCCATCGAGGGGCCGCTGTATCAGCAAGCAGATCTTCGAGACAGCATCTTCAACGATGTCAATGTGGATCTTACGCGCCTCTGCGACAACTCTCTGGATCTCGCAGCCTTGGCAGCCCTGCATGCTGTGAGCGTCCTTCTTGATCGATCCTCTCACCCCGACTTGGAAGTTTTCCGCATATTTGAGGAAGCCATTAGCGTCTTGGTAAAGTCATCCCCCCCTTAATTCAAAGGCAGAATTGTGCACCTTTACTAATGCGGCTTGCTAGACCGAAAAGCTTACAAAGTCGCTCAAGGAGTTCCGCTCAGAGGGATTTCGCGACAAGGCTTTCGATTACGAGCCAGTCGAGAACAAGACTCGCTCGATTCGGCAGCGTCACAAAGAGGAAGGCCGCCGAGCCGAACAGGAGAACAGAGATAACACTTCAGCATTGCTGGAGCTGCGGGACATTGAAGACGAGCTGGCGACACTGCTAGGCCTCTTTGAGAGGCAGTCCAAGGTGATTTCGTCCATGCACACCATATACAACCGTCCCGATATGCGAGCGCATACAGTCCATGGAAGGACCTTCCTCGCCGAGGCGCTGAAGCGATTAGGAGAGTATGTCCATACAACGGAGGAGATGATTCGACGGGTGAGAAACACGAGAGATGAATACGACAAGCTGCTGCAGATGGTCCAGCGCCAGGCACAGGTTGACGAAGTCCGGCTGAGCAGGCTTCATGCCGACCTGGCTAGCGCGCAGAGCCGAAGCGTCTTGATTTTCACAATGTTCACCGTCATCTTCCTGCCGTTGCAGTTCTTTACCGGCGTATTCGGCATGAATACCCGCGAGTGGGGAGGGGGAAACAATCTGTCACTGCGGACAATTGGCGTGGTTAGCATTCCCGCGAGCGCTGCGCTGATCGTTGCGACCCTCATCGTTGCCTGGAGCACCAACGCGCGGCGCTTCTTCAAGTGGCTCGGCGGGCAGTACGGCGACAAGATGGACTGGCTCTACGAGACGCTCGGGAGGCCCGTGGCAAAGAAGGCGATGAAGTGCGTGGCGGCGAGGGGAGGGAAACGGAGGCAGGGGCAGGGGAGAGGCGAGGACAGAGATCAGAATGGCGGGCTGAGCACGGAGACGAGCGACTTCTGGGAGAGGCACAGGCTGGAGAGGGATAGGGGGTACCAGATTCCGGAGATGAACAAGGCGCCGGTGAGCAAGGCGAAGGGAGGGGCAAGGTTGAGAAAGAGTCAGGGGAGATGATTTCTCTTTTTTTTTTTTGCTTCTCTTTTTTCTCTTTTCTATTCTTTTTCTATTCTTTTTCTTTTCTTTTCTCTTCTTCTCCATCATTTTTTATTATTTACGATGGTGAGGTGCGACTGAATTGCATGTAGAAAAAGGGGATTTACTACCTAGACGCGGCGACATCGGTACAAGACGAGGTGTCTTACATTCATAAAGCCTTTTTGAATTCATGTAGCTTGCCAGCAGTTGGACATTTCTTTTTTTTTTTTGTCTTTTTTTCTCTCTTTTTTCCTTGTCTTCTCTTTTTTTCTTTTCTTTTTTTCCTATATGCCCATTCACTCATCAACAAAAGGCAATCATGCATCAATCATCTCGTTGCTCGTCCCGTCCCGCTCGTCGAGCAACAGCCTCGCACACTCAGCCCCCGCGACGGGCAGCTCGATCGTGCCGCCTTCATACGGCAGATGCGTCGGCAGAATACCCAATTGGCGCAGCGCGGTGGCCTGATCCCACCAGATGTGCTCGTGGCAGAGCCTGTCGCCGCGGATGTTGATGATGCCGACCATGGGGATGGAAAGGGGCTTGTTGGTGACGGGGATGCGGGGCAGGAGGGCGGGGATGGGCATTGTGTGGGTGAAGCACATGATGAATTCGTCTGCTGAGGCGTCAGTTTTGGGGTTTTTGATTCTGAGGCTAGATTCCCCGTGTGTGTGTTTGAACGGAGATGGAGAAACGCACCAATGATGCGATCCGGGCCGACGGTGCGGGAGACGGTCTTGAGCTGTGTGTCGGGAGGGTTGCTGGAGGTGGAGAGTACGTGTCAGAAACGGATTGGGGATGGGGCGCAAGGCAGAAGAGATTTCGATTACCAGAAGATGAAGTGGTCGCGGTAAAAGGCGAATAGCTTCTCACGGCCCATGCCTCCAGTCATCTAGATGCAGGTTATACAGGGTCAGCCAGCCTTCCTTGTTCGAGTTCCAGGTCGGTTGTCTCGGACGAAGGAGGCTTGCACGTACCGTGGGGACGTGGTTAACATATGGCTCTGCCTGCAACGTTGCTTGTCAAAATAAAAATGAAATGAAGTTTTTTTTTTTTTTAAAAAAAAGGCCTGATGAGGAGGAGGAACTTCACGATGCTCACCACCATAGAGTTGCCATTGTTTTGGCAACGCTCCGCCCCACAAACTCCCAATAGCAGTGCTCCTCCCAGATGGCCTCGAGATCAAACGTCGGCCCGCCGAGCTGTTTCCGCAGGAAGACCAAGCTGCGCGTGTGGGCCAAGCCGGCAGCGGTGGTGTTGTAAGCCGGCGAAGAGGGGAGGACGAAGCGCGGGGTCGTCGCCTCGGGGTAAGAGTGCACCGTGATGGCGGAGGCTCTGCCGTCGTTGATTTTGGATCCCGGGCCCGAAGCCGTGCTGGTGTGGGCGAGCAGCGGGAGGGCGGCGTCGGCGGCGGCGGCGACGTCCGGGGCGGCGGAGGAGAAGGTGACGACGGCGGCGATGCCGTCTTGGCGCAGGCGCTCGGCGTCGAGGAGCAGCGGGGCGACGACGGCCTCTTCGTAGACGACGAGGCCGAACCTGTCCTTTGTGTCGACGCTCGCGTGTGCCCTGAGCGCCTGGACGCCCTCTCTGATGAGGTTGACGACGTCTGAAGCGGTGGCGTCATCGCCCGTGAGCTCCACCTCGTACTCCGGCAGCGTCACGGCCACGACGGCGAAGCCCTCCTCGGCCCACTTCTGCAGCGGCTCCGGGTCCAGCGGCCGCGGGGGTTCGTCGGGCCCCGGGAACACGGCGTCGTAGCCGCCCGGCAGGAGGATGACCAGGGCCGGGCCGGAGCCGCAGCGGGAGAGCGGCGGCTGGAGGACGGAGGAGGGGCCGAGGCTGACGGGCGGGGCGGAGGGCGGCGGAGGGGCGACTTCGTCGGGGGAGGCGGGATCGTAGGCGGTCGGGAGGGTGGGAGTGGCCATGGCGAGGGACGGTTTTGGTTTGGTGATTATTATTTATCTCATTTGTTTGTGTCGTGTATTGTTATGTTGTTGTTGTTGTTGTTGTTGTTGTTGTTGCTGATCAAGTGCCGGGGATACATAACAACTGAATTACTCTATTCATAACCTGAAGAATGGCACTCCGCAGTTGTTATGTCAACTTGAGGTACCAACGCACAGGTATGCGCATGTATCATATCATTATTACTACTTCCTTAGTACCGAGTCTATTCGTCAAGCTCCGTCCATTCGCCAAAGCTCCAAATAATAACCCTCGAATACCCGCCTCCATCTCCAGTTTTCTACGACTTGGTTAACTACTAATAACTATACCGGCCCACAGCCCGTCGCATGTGATCAGATCTTTTCTTCTCCGCACGTGCCAGCAGAAATGGGTGTTTGGCAAAGGCCACCATCACATCACAATCATCCGTCCTCGTGGAAAGCTTGCGCCACAACACTCGCGCGATGTCTTATCTAATCTAATCTAATCGAGCTTTCTGTAGCCATAATAGTACCTCTCAACCTCACCCTCGTATTCTTCTCCTCCTCCACTTCCTCCTCCTCCTCCTCCTCCTCCTCCTCCTCATCCTTCTTCTTCTTATAACCCTGACCGCGAGCCATGCAGACTCTTCTCCCCCTCTAACCAGAAACAAACCAAAAAAAAAAAAAAAAAAAAAAAAAACCTCAAGACGACAGCCGAAGCAATGCCTCCTCGCCGCTTCGGCTCCTCCAGGTGGCTCACGCCGCCGATCCAAACCACATCCTTCAAGGCGCTGCTCGTCGTCCCCGTCCTGCTCTCCATCGCCACCTTCGCCGCCCTCTTCGCCCATTCCGACGTCGACATTGCCCTGCTCTGGTCGCAGTGCCACTCGCGCGCCCGCATCCCCGCCCTCAGCCGCATCCCGCTGCTGGGCACGCCGACCTGCTTCCTCGTCAGCTTCTTCCAGTGCGCGCTGGACTCGCTGCGGTCAAGGGCCGTCATGGCCGTCGTGCTGGCCTTTGTGGGCGCGCTGGCGACGGTGAGCTGCGTAGAGTCGGCGCGGCGCTGCAACAGGCCCAACGCGCTGATTGCGAAGCCCACGCCGTGGTGGCTGCTGTTCAACCTGGTGGGGGGTGCCTTGGTGTGGCAGCTGGCGATTGTGCCGGCGTTTCTGCACCGAGCCAAGGCGCTGGTCCTGGCGGAGCGGGCGTGGAGAGACGGCGGCGGTGAGCCCGTGGCCGCTCCCGATGCCGATGCCGCCAATGCCAAAGAGCAGGGCCGCACGCTCCCAGACGCCGAGGCCGTGGCCATCCCCATCGCCGTCGCCGTCGGCTATTTCCTCCCTTCGGCCCTCATGCTGGCGTACAACTCCCCCGCCGCCGTCGCCGCCTGGCTCTTGTTCCCCCTCCACGTCTCGCTCGTCCGCCAAGGCGTGCGGCGCATCATCGACAGGATACGCCGCGTCGGCCCTACCAGCATCCACCACGAAGCCCACTGGCAGTGCGTGGCTCTTCTCTACGCCCTCCCCGTCGTCCTATCCGCCGTGGCGCACGTCTTTCTCCTCTGGAGCCTTGCTCAGGCCGACGACCGCAAGAAGATGACCAAGCTGACGGTGACCTTTGTCGAGATCGACGTCCAGTTCGTTGCCTGGACCGTGCTGTACTGGGTCTTTGTGGAGGCGGGGTGGAAGCTGCCGCTGAGTATGATTGGAGTTTCCATCCTGGCCGGGCCCGGTGCGGGAATTTGCTTGGGATGGCTGTATCGCGAGAGGCTGGTCAAGAATGGCTTTGCAGGGCTCGCGGATGAGTTTTCTGCTGGTGATGATGAGGACCGCTTGGGCGAGGAGGCGCCACTGCTGGGATGAGAGAATATCTAGCGACACAGATAACCCCCCTCCACTAATGTAATTGCGATGTAGAATCTGGTGGGTATAAATCGCAAGCATCTCATCTCGTCCTCTTTACCGGTTATACATGACATGTTTCACAGGCTCAACGAAGGAGCAACTCTGTAGTGAACACATGCTGCCATCATGATGATACATGAACCAAGCCAGGCCCATTCATGCATCTCTAGATTCCAACCAAAAAAAAAAAAAAAAAAAAAAAAAAAAAAAAAGTCAAGCTTCGTTTGCTTATGAATTGTACAAGGTATGATTACACAACGCCGCCATTCTCCCCCTTATTCTTTTTTTTTCTTCAATGCCTCCTCCTCCCACCCCCTTAGTCTATGTCTTTTAGTCGTCTTTGGGTACCTGCGCCAATATCCTCTCCCTCACCACCTGCGCCGCCACAGCAGATCCGTGCTGCAGCGTGATGGCTCCGACGATGGCCATGATCGCCGAGTTCAACACGACTTCCACGCCAGAAGCCTCGAGCCGTCGGGGCTGCATCTCCCCATTAGCCATTCTCGTTTTGGCCAAATCCTCAAAGCGTGGGAGAGATGGGTGTAGTCAAGTCACATACCAGTCGAGGCTTCCACCGCACCACATCCAGCAACCCCACGTTATTGGCCAGCTGGTAGAGCTTATCCTTGCCAACCACGTCTCGCGGTCCCATGACGTTGAGGTTATCTACCGAGAGTAGCTGCTCGTCCTCCAACGGTTGTCTGTCGAATTGGTCGGGGAATGTTGAGCCGGCGAGAGGCTCTTTGCTGACAATCTCCTTTGTCGCTTCCATCACCATGGTCAACCGTCCTGCATAAGAAACGACGAGAGTCAGCACCCTTCCCCCCCCCCCCCCTCCCCACCCATTTACACGCCGCCCGCGCGTCAATGGCTCTGATCACGACAACGAACCTAGCAGTGCCAATCGGTCATTGAACCCTCTCCTCCCTTGATCGAAGCTCTTGTGCGTCACTGCCAACCACTTGAGTTCCTCCGGCAGCATCTTGCTGCCTCCCGGTCCAAGCAGACGATTGTACACCTCGTCCAGCCGCGTGGGGTCGTTGTTCACCGCCCAAATCTTGTTCCGGGCGCTCTTTGCAAAGTCCAGCTGCAGAGGCGCCTTCATGCCCTCGGGCGTCTGGCTCCATCGCGGCTTCGTCTCGGCCCTGGGTGATGTCGCGGGGATCTTGAAGGATTCCGGCGTTGACGGTGCCGATTCGGTTGCGAAGGTGCGCGCGCCCGGGGCAAAGGCACGAGCGGCGTGCCGGCATCGGGCCAGGCTCGGGCGACAGGACTGGAGAGACATGATTTGCGAAGTCAATCGTTGCCGTCGGGCGAGGGGACAGGAGATGTCGGATGGTTTGCCTCAAAGGCACTCTTTCTGTTCGAACAAACCCTGAGCATTTTCCAAGGTCACGTGTTTGGTGGCATGTCGAGATCTTATCTTATCGGCGGCTTATCGATTGATCGCGTGAGCTGCGACAAACTTCATGGGCAGCCACTACCCTAGAACCATTTTGTCGTAGCGCTTGTTTCATCGGTCTCTCTCTCTCTCTCTCTCTCTCTCTCTGTCTGTCTCTCTCTCTTGTTACTTGAATAATTTATTTCTCTATTGGCAGACGCAGCCGTTGCCATTGGATTTTTGAAAGAAATGCGCCTTTGTTGGCTTTTTTTTTTTGAATTACTTGTCACTGTGCTGGGTCTATTGGACTTTTGACGAGGTACTAGGTAGTGTGATACCGTTATGTACTCTGTACTCAGTACATTCCTTTTTCAACCAGTTCCCCCCCCCATCCTTTTGTTGACGGCTGCAAATCAACCAGACGCTTTTCACAAGAGAAGCTGTAAAAAAACAAAAAACAAAATGCAAAAAGCAAGATATGCAAAAGAAATGCAAAAAAAAAAAAAAAGGCCAAAATTGTGAAACTTAAAAGTTCAAATCAAAATCTTGGACAACTTGGGGGCAAGTCCATCTTGTCTCGGGTACATACCAGATCGGCTTTAGCCACGGGCAGCTTAGCTCAACAATTTCAATGTACGAAATCAGCCCTATTGGCCTCGCTATTGACGTCCGCTGGGGCCCCCGTTCTCGGCATGCGGCTCCCCTGGGCTTCAGCGGACCCATGGCGCTAACTCAGCTGTACTGTAGCAGCAACGGAGCTACTGCATTCAATCTGACGTTTTTTTTTTTTTTTTTTTTTTGGTCGCGACTCGAAGCAGACTTTCTCCCCGTGTGCTTCCCTTCCTTCTTGTCCCTTTCCTCTCCCCCCCCTTTTTTTTTATATTTTATTTTAATTTTATTTTAATTTTCTGTTTTCCTTTTCTCGTCGAGCTTCTCTTCCACTTGTTGCCGAATCATCGACACCGGGATGGCTTCTGCAGAGCCTCGAGATGGCGACCTGCGCGGCCGCCTTGCCGCTGTGCTTCCCCGAGGCTACACTTTCGGAATCCACCATGTTTCGACGCCTCCCACCAAAGTCGACGCGCTTTACTCTGCTCCTCCTGGCGAACGGCCCGAGCGAACGTACTGCGAGAAGCACTTCCTGAGCGTCTCGATTGACGTCGAGGGCACGTCGTCGGGCTCCTGGACGGGCGGAGATGCGCAGCGGAAACCAGTCCTTGTTCTTGGTATCGAGATCTTCATCTACACCACGGCTCGGTCGACCACCTTGTTCGTGTCCAAGGCAGACTCCACTGGGTTTCTGGACAGGCTGGAGCTACCGCAGGGCGCCCCTAGTCCGATCCGAGGGGTTTGCGCGACCTTGATCCGCTATCTGGTGGACAAACGGAGGCGAAGGGACGTGCAGCTCGTAGTCAGCCTGTTTGCGCGCGCGCAGGATCAATACCTCTTCCCCGGCAGCATCGAATATCCCGGCAAGCATGTCCTGGACGACCGCGGCCTGGTCAAGTGGTGGTGCCGGGTGCTCGACCCCATCGTCGAGTCACCGCCAAGCGGCAGCCTGTCGGCGTGGCGGAACGCCCAGGGCTATCTGCTTGTGCCTGGCCTGGATGCCTACGAGACTCGTGCCTTCATCCCGCGCCGCGCCGGCGCCGCGTCCTGCTGGTCGTTGAAGCACCCGCTCGAGCGCATTTCGCATTACTCCCGGGAATTCGACTGGGTGCCGCCACGATGCCTCATCCCCCGGTTCCCGGACGACCCCAAATCCCGCTTCCGCGACGAGCTGGACGACGAAGTCACAAAGACCAAGGCGATGAAGACCACGGGGAGCTGGAAATCGGTCAAGACGCTCGACGTGTTCTGGGAGATGATGGCCTTCCGACAAGAGTGCTCCAGCGGGAGGATGACGGGATTCATATGGGTCGTGTTTGACGACGTGGATGACGAGCCGAAGCCGGATGGTAGTGACATTGCATCGGTATCCAGCGCCTCGGCCGTGGCCAGTGCCTGGGGCGCCACTCCCGAGACGCCCAAGAAGCGGAGGGCCTTGTCAAACACCACGCCGACGACCACCCCCAGGAGGCTTTTCCCACCCAAAACAGACGAGAGCGATGGGGTGCCAACCAGACCAAGACGTGATTCCGAGCTCGAAGGCGGCAAGGCCAAGAAGAGAAAGGCAGCAAAGGCTAAGAGGAAGCTCAGAGGCCCAGTCAAGCCTCGCCAGCCGCGTATCAAGACAAAGCAGCGCAACTATCTCCTAGACCGGCCCTTGTCGACCGCGTACTATTACTGGCCGCATCACGGCCGGGGGGAGAGGATCGTCGACGAGGCCGACTACAGGCGCATGCACGAGCTCCTTCTGCGCCTGGACTTTGCGACCATGGAGAAAGCCACGGGGAGCACACGTCGCTGGCTGAGCGAAGTTGGCCTCGGAAACCGGTGGGGTTTTGACGTTACGGGAACGCGGGAGCTCGCCGCCGCGACGGGGGCTCGGAAGGCGGATGAAGGAGCCGCGCCAGTCAACAACCTGTCCGGGCTTGTAAAGAGGAAGAGGACCGATGCCGTGGCAGAGGGATCGCGAGGCGAAGCCGCCGACGCAAGTGACGTGAACCCGTTGGGCGACGGTCTTGTTGGGAGGGAGCCAAAGCAAGGGCGAGGGGACGCAAACGGCCGTGGCAATGCAGATTCTCCTCTGGTCAACGTGCTGGGCGCAGGTCTCGTAAGGAAGAAGCAAAAGACCTGAGGACATGCGCGGTTTTTCTTCTTGTTTCTTTTCTTTTCTTTTCTTTCTTATTTGCCATACCCCCCCTCCCCCATTCGATGGGACGAGACGAGAGCTTGTTTGTAATGTTACTGTTTTATGGGCAGTGCTGTATGCTCAAGGCTTGCGCTGCACGTTCAAGTGTTACGCCTCCTATAATACGAACACGCGATTTTGCCTTTTATTTTATTTTTTTCTTTTCTTTCGGTTTATTTTTTCTTTTTTTTTCCTTTTTTTTTTTTGGCATGATTGATCTCAGTCATTCATCCATTGTACTACGCACGGCTTGTTTGCATAGCTCAAGGTGAAAGCTCAAGGTGAAAGCACTGGTAAGAATCAACGTGATATAATAGTACATGTATCAGAAGACAGAGACCCGGGGGGGGGGGGGGGGGGGCTTGTATGATGCCGTTACAAGACGCAGAAAGACTACAGAGCAAAGAGGAGATGGAGTACATATCCCATTGGAGGAGAATCCTATCTGTCATAGTAAACCGCTGAAACCCTTTTGGCTGATGGATGAATAACCTCTTGGGGCGATTATGTAACAAGGAGACCCGTCTACTCTTTGAAAGAATAGAAAGACTTTTCGTAAAAGAGGATGATGAACAACTACGGAGCACCTAATGTCCGTCTCACGCAGCTCGTTCAACTCGCGCGGTTTCAACATATGCGTGCGGCCTCGTCGGAACGGGCGTTTCGGTTTCCTCTCGAGCGGAATGCCGACGCTGCGCCTGGTGACGTATGGCTCAATATAAGCATGTCGTCGATATGAAATCTGCCGAGGGCTGGGCCATCTGAAACGGAGCCTTGCAGAAATAGAGTCCTGTCGCGATAGGGTTTGCAGGCATGCTGCTCCCTTGTCCTTTTTTTCCCCCCTTCCTCTTCTTCTTCTCTTTCAGGGACGCCCCGTTTTATCCACTGGGCTGCAATAATTCGGACTTTATATTTCTTTTGACCGCAAGGGGCGTCAGTCTGAAGTGCTGACTAGGATTTGATAGCTTAAGTGGAGAACCTTTTCTCTCTCTCTCTCTGTGTGTCTCTCTATCTCTCTCTCTCTCTCTTTCTCTTTCAACGAAAAGGGAGGGAGAAAGGGGGGGCGGGCGTAGAATTATAATCATCGAGGGGGGAATTAAGGCGGCGAGTGAAGAAAAAAAGGGATGACAGGACGACTAATGTCGTGGTAGAATGTTGCACCAAAGGGGATGAATTCAGGGCACTTTTTCTTTTTTCTTTCCTTTCCTTTCTTTTCCTTTCCTTTCCCTTTTTTTTTTTTGGAGTTGCCGAGGTCTGGGGGACAGGGTACCTCTTGTCGATCTTCATCTTTTGATCGATGAGGCAGATTGAGATTGATGACACAACGCTGTTGTGGAGTTCTTGCGATGGGCTGTAGGTTTTTTTTTTTTTTACATTCGGAGAAACAACGATTTCGTCCGTCCCTCCCCTATTATCCGCCTGGACCGCGCGTGACAAGCCCCTTCACAGTGCCCACCCATGAAATAGCTAGGTAGATAGCCTGTTTGGCAATAAAGGGGGGCGAGTTGGGAGTTGACAGGACTGGGCTGATAGAGGCATGGACGCGGCCGCAGCTGAAGCTCTGGCGGAACCGGGACATGGGCAATGATGCCTGTCAGACGCGCCGCGAGATCTCGGTCTGGAACCTGCATGGTTGCAGGTTATTGTATTTTTGGCCTAGACTAGGGTGCTGGCGTTGGGCAAACCCCATGCAAAACGCGGGTTTGCGGGATGATGACCAGTCTCGGGGTGAGACATTTCGAGGCTGCTCGCTCGTCTTTTGACCCGGGTTCGATTCAATTTAACCCAGATATCGATATCGTGGCAACACATGAATCTTGCCTTACACACACGTTGCCAAGTTAGCCAAGAACCGGGAGGGGAGTAAATCTTGACCGGAGTTAGTGTTGTTGCTGCTGCTGCTGCTGCTGCTGCTGCTAGAGATACGCGACGGTTGACGAGAAGCAAAAATGCTGATTGATAATCAACACGCCGGATCGCTAACGCCTTGACTCGACAACTGTTTGGGAGTGGCGCGCGCCATAGCGTCGAGGTTCGCTCTAATCGCGTTTCAAGGCGGCTCTGGAGACGAGCAAGAGCTTCGGCGATATTCTTGGCAACATTTCGATGGAGCAGCAGAGAAGGTCATGTGCCCCCCTGTCAATGACTCGTGCATGTTTGGCCCTTTATTTATTCTTAATTTTTTTTATTTTATTTTCAAAAACAGTGCATTCGCGCATACATAGCAATGATCTGGAGAGGACGTGAAGGACGACTGTGGAGGGCGGTAGGAGGCTGCTGCTGCTGCTGATGTGTGAGTATGAAATCTCATCACCTTACAATCGGGCACCGAAAATCTTTTTTTATAATATATAGGTAGGTAGGTAGGTAGTAAATATTTCATAGTCAACGTCTGAGGAAGGGCAAGAAATAAGAATTCTGGTACGCATTGGATGGCCACAGACTTTTCGGCCTTTTGACGCCTCTTGTCCGATTCGCACGTTGATGTAGTTCGATTGATTTATTTTCCTTGCCGGAGCCAGACCCCTTTCCTATACACGTGTGAGATTTCGCGACATTATGATTGGGGTCGGAAGGGGGGGGGCGGCGCGCATGGGGGAAGTTGTCGTAATACGATTTTTTGCAAGCAGTAACACGACGGGGCTATGGATGAGAATGAAACAAAAAGAAAAAAAAGAAGAAAAAAAAGAAAAAAAAAAGAAAAAAAAAATCAAAAAGCAAAAAGCAAAAATCAAAAATTAAAACCAAAAAAAAAAGAAAAAACCCAGGACCATTGGAAACGGTATCTACCGTGGGCTGTATGAATTATGGATTGTGAATCGGGGCACTCACTAATAGTTGAGGTCTGCTGAGGTCTACAGTTATAACGCGGACTATGCCGAGTGCTGCTGAGTTGCCTGAAGGGTGAATGAAGATGATGAAGATGGCTAGATCTACAGAGTAGAGCAGATGCATGTCTCGGCATATGCGAGAAAGGCAAACGTATGGCGGGTAAATCCTTTGGGCCGCACTACCGAGCATCAACCTCAAACCTCACCATTGAGGCTTACAGGATAATACAACCTTTTGTGAATACGGAGTAAGTACGTATATACTATATCCCATGTCAAATCATGGGGGGGCGTTTGGCTGCAGACACACACACACTCTCTCTCTCTCTCTCTACCTTATCGGCCAACCCACAACAAACCACCCCCCCGTTCGACACTAACACGCACACGCACACACACAAGACACAGATACACACTCTGTCTCCTAATCTAAAACTGTACCGAACCTTGGCGGCTTTTCCGATCCTAGTGTTTCCCCTGTAAGGAAAGGGAAGGAGAAGAAAAAGAAAATCAAAAAAATCAGAAAATGATTAAAAAAAAGAAAGAAAAAAAAAAGAAAAGAAAAGAAAAGAAAAGAAAAGAAAAGAAAAGAAAAGAAAAGAAAAGGAAATCTCGGCGACTGAGACGTGCCGAGTCCCAGCGGGCGCGGGAACTTGCCGGGTTTTAACATGCAGGGGCCACGGCATGTTTTCTCTGCACCAACACACCACACACCATTCACTACTTGAGTCGTACTGTATTAGTGCCAGCTTAAGAAGCCGGCAGGTTTGCTCTGGAGACACGAGCTTGCGGATTTCGTCTTTCAGAATCCATGTCTGCAAAATGGCGCGCCGGGGGAGGTTTTGATGTCTGGGTGTCCGGGAGCCCTTGTTTGTGGCCCGAGCTGGCGGGCATGTGCTTTTATTTATTTATTTATTTATTTATTTATTTTGTTTTTTGCTGATAGGATATTATAGCCTTGATATATTATTGTTCGGAGGGGTTTTCGCATCTCCCGTCCCCGATGTCCTCATATATGGCTCAAGCGTTTATCGATGTTGGCCCTACTTGCTAGTTGGTCGGAAGGACTTGGCTGTAGGGAAAACCAATTTGCTAATATAACCCCCCCCCCCCCCCTTTCCAACTGCTTGCCTCCCCTTCTGCTCTCCGTGGTGGATCGCGGACAGATTGGAGACGATAGACGGGTGGCAGGAGCAACATGTGCACTCGACATCTCACTCTCGAGGGCTAAGCAGTTCTTTGACAAAACCAAAACCGATACCGTGACACGCAAGAGCTCGCCCATTGGAACTCTGGCAACAGCGATGAAATTCCGACATTGGCTTGGCATCTTGCCAGTGGCGTCGCTCGCCTTTGGCCATCGACTTCAAGAAGAATCCATCACATCTCGAGCCATCTCGCCGGAGCAGTACGCAGGCCTGATCGCGCAGTTTCCGTCTTGTGCCGTAGGTGACCAAAAGATTGGGGGAGAGACGAGGGACTGAAACCGTGTGTGTGTGTGTGTGTGTGTGTGTGTGTGCGCGTGTGGAGGGCCATTGGCTGATCTTTTCAACGCTCCAGCTCAACTGCCTGACGACGCTCGTCCAGCAAACGCCTTGCTCCTTTACCGATGTGCAGTGCATGTGCAACGATGACGACTACGAAGATGCGGCAACCATTTGCGTTCGCAAGGCTTGCAAGATATCCGAGGCTTTGTGTACGTTTCCCCATGCGCCCATCACCGAGAGTGTTCGCCGCGCGATCAATGACTGACTTCGGATGCCGCCTCGTGCACCGCAGTGACCAAGAACCTCTCCGAAATAGCCTGTGGCGGGCCCGTGAGAGACATGTCGGCGCGGTACAGCGTCATGAACATCGTCTTGGGCGTCTTCACCGTCGTCCTCGTTGCCGCTCGCCTCCTCTTTAGGCGATTCCTCAGCGGCAGCGGCAAGATCGGACTGGATGACTGGGCCATTCTCGTCGCCATCCTCATTGCCATCGGCGGCATCGTCATCAACCAAGTCGGCCTCGTCGGCCACGGAATCGGAAAAGACATATGGACTCTGCCTGCCGTCGAGCTTCCCACCTTTGCAATGTATTTCTTCATCATGGAGGTCATCTACCTCGTCGAAATGCCCCTCATCAAGCTCAGCCTGTCGCTGTTTTACCTCTACGTCTTCCGGGGGACCAATATCCGGCGACTCCTGCTGGGCACGGCCATTTTCAACGTCGTCTTTGGGGTCGCCTTCATCGCCACCGCCGTGGTCCAGTGCATGCCGCTGGACTACTACTGGGCGCAGTACTACGACTACCCGCCGCAGGGGACATGCATCGACCTCAACAGATTTGCTTGGGCGAACGCGGGCATGAGCCTGACGGTGGATTTGTGGATGCTCATACTCCCTCTCGGACAGGTCAGGAGGCTGGACCTTGGCTGGAAGAAGAAGATTTGCATCGTGTTCATGTTTTCGATGGGAGCCTTGTAAGTCCTCCCCCCCCGGGGCCTGCTCTAGACGCCGCGCTGCGAAATTTTTGCCCGAGCGCTGACATGCTCGCCTCTGGTTCTAGCGTAAGCGTCATATCACTCCTCCGTCTCAAGTCGGTCATTTTCTTTGCCGACCTCATCAATCCCACCTGGGACCAATGGAACGTCGCCTGGTGGTCGACAATAGAGGTCAACGTTGGCATCATCTGCACCTGCTTACCGACCGTCCGCCTCATTCTCAAGCGCATGTTCCCTCGGACGCTATCCTCTGGCAATGACCGCAGCGTCGCCTGCCTATCTCACATTGGAGATGCTCCTCCCAGAGGAGCAGAAACACCGACATCTTCTTCGATGGAGCTTTCGACGACTGCACTTGCGACGGATGCGCGATCTGGCGAGAAGCCCTTTGAAAACGTGTAAAAATAAACGCATGTATTGACTGGTAAAACGGATAGATTGGAACGGGGGAATTTTTTTTTTCATGTCTTTGTTCGACGAGGACGTATTTTTATACCCAAATGTTTGACGTTACGATGATGGATGGCCTCTCTCTTGCGAGGAATCTTGTTTGCTTTTGGAAGCCCCTTTTAGCGGTGATGATGATGCCGTGCGTTAAAAAACATAGCCAATGATGAGGCCCTGTTCTGTGAATGGTGGGATTTACGCTCATCTGGTGTGGGTGAATCATCAATTTCACCAAAACGGAGCGAAATTTATGGGGGAACGGGCGTGATTGGATATGATATTCGAAGTGATGATATATAGATTCCGATTTAGGAAGTTGAGTGTAGTGTGTGTGTGTGTGTGTGTGTGTGTGTGTGTGTGTTTGACTTGGAAATAGTAGTTCTTTACTTGTATAGATTGATAGTAAGTAAGTAAGTAGCATTAGAATTATTTTTAATCAACGACGGATGACTTGGAAGCCCCGACCTACGCACCGCAATCTCCCACCCAGAGGTGTCCAAAGAGGAGTGTAGTATTTTCAAACCGAATTCAGAGCGCGTAAACCTTTTTCTTCTGCGTCCTCACTACGACGGTGAGGGTTATATAAAGTTGGCTCATCTGGGGGCTTGCTGGCGCGGTGTAAGCAATGCGGTTTTGCCCCAACTTTGGAATAAAGACTGGCACAGAGGCTGGGGAACCTATGCTCCAAAAAAAAAGAGAGAAAAAAAAGAAAGAAAGAAAGAAAGAAAGAAAGAAAGAAAAAAAAAAAAGGAGAGCTGAAGATGGGACGACACGACATACAAAGTCACACAAGTCAGGAGTCGTTCTTCAGTCGCACAAAAACGGATTGGGGCAGGCACCGAGATGATTCCGCTGAATCACCGTGGGCAACAACAAGAGGGGATATGGCTTTGGGCGCCCTCACCTCACAAAAGGGGGGGCGCGTACAACAACCAAAACGAACACTCCACACGGTCTCATGACTTTTCCCAGAAGCCGATCTGCCGGGCCGTTTCCACTCTAGGAATCGAGTATCCGGACGTTCTTTGGAGAGAACCACTTTAGTTTGCGGGGCATTTAGCGGAGCTGGGGAAAGAAGAATTACGGAAAATGCATGAGAAGCCCGAGACGTTGGGAGGGGGCTTGTCTCTAGTCCCTGAGAGGAAAAGATGTTTATGTGGCGGTTGCTGAAGAGGGGAGGTGCTTGTTCGCATGAGGTGTTTGCCTGTTTGAAACGAGGGCCATGTCTTGCTACTCTAGGCATGAATCATGGCGAGGAGTCACAAACAACACCGCCGTGGGAGAGGAGACACCCTAGAAAGAAAAAAAGAAAGAAAGAAAGAAAGAAAAAAGAAATAAAGAGAAGGCTAGAAGCAGGGACTATGTTGAGCGTATTTGCTCGCTGAAGTTACGCCGAGGCGCTGGGAGACAAAGTCCAAAGATGGATGTTATTATGCGGTTTTCCCGACTGGTTCCGTTGATGCCCGCACGGCTAAGGGGTGCCGTCTGGGCGTATGGCTGTCGGCCTTTTTTCTTTTTCGTTTTTTTTATTTGCTTCGTGCTTCTTTGACAAGTATTTTGGCTTGTGATGCCGAGAATGATTTCCACATGGTTTTAGAACAACGAGGGGAAACGGGAAACGGGAGGGTTGCTTTGCGGTAGGTTGTCTGAGGAGGCTTGAGTGAGTGTGTGTGTGTGTGCCGGCTAACCCCCTGCAAAGCTAGCCAGGCATACGTTCGATTCTAGACCCTCGAGGCTCGCATGTGCTAAGAACGCAAAAAAAAAAAAAAAAATGAAAAAAAAAATGAAGAAAGAAAAGAAAAAGACAAGAAAAGAAAAGAAAAGTAAAGAAAAGAGTGCGAGGGACGACGAGGGGGATCGCCAAGATCTTTCGGATTCCCAAGCTGTCAGGACAAACTCAACATACATGCACAACGGCTTGCTGATTCGCCTATTTGCCTGTTGCTATAGCTATGTATGCTGACGATACCAAGATTTGATTTTGCAGAGCTGCATGAAGCATACACCAGGAGGGGCTTGATCACCTCCATACTCTCGTAGCCCCAAAGGCCGACGTCATGAAGCCCATGACTCTTACGATAATGTGCAGATAATAGTTCTTCCTCCTCCTCCGCGCCCAACCCCAGATATAATGCTGTATGCATAGTTGCACATGGCCTCCGGTCCTGCATTGGCGCCGGGGTAGGCGGGCGCCGTCTTACTGGCGGGAGCAGCGAAGCGCCGCATCGCGAAAGGGGCCCTCCAACCCGGATCTGGAAGTTTTGTCCTTGCGCTACCGGGAGTGCATGACCGAGAGAGAGAGAGAGAGAGAGGGTCATACAAGCTTGGTGTCTACTCGCCAATCGAGTCTTAGGGCCCGAGCTTTGAGGTTGTCAGATCTACTGCTGCGAACTTCTGTGGGTTTATTACTATAGAGACAACATGTTGCTTCGTGGAGACGGACTGTATCCCCCCGGGGGGGAGGGAGGGGAACGACGACGGCGAGTATATAAGAACCGCCGAGGATCGTTGACTGGTCGACTCTAGATTCTAGATTACCCTCTCCGTTTCATTCATTCCTCTCCGGGTCTCTCAAGTCATAAAAAGCACACTTTAGCTCTTCTCGACGTCTGGTCCCACACAACATAGCAAGCATCCTTGTGGAAAGATGCGGTCCTTTGCTATTCTCGCCACCCTCTTGGCGGGCCATGCCTTTGCGTACCCAAAGCCTGTTCCTCAGTCCTTTGGCAGGCGGGACTGGCCCACCATCAACGCATTCTTATCCGAGCTTGCAGAGATCATGCCAATTGGTGACACCGTCTCAGCTGCCTGCGATCTTATCGGAGATGCCGAAGACGTTGCCGCTGCCCTCTTTGGCATCTCCAACACCGAGAACGACGCTTGCGGCGATGTAACCGTCTTGTTCGCTCGCGGTACCTGCGACCCCGGCAACGTCGGGGTGCTTGTTGGTCCTTGGTTCTTCAGGTCACTCCAAAGCGCGCTCGGCCTTGTGTCTGTTGGCGTCAAAGGGGTCCCTTACCCTGCGAGCGTTGAGGGCTTCTTGACGGGATCAGTCCAGCCAGGTATTGACATGTAAGTCACGCACATGGGACGAACAATTGTGTCATCTTCCACCGAGAGAATAACGAATGCAATGCTGACCACTTCATAACAACCAACACAGGGCCAACCAGATCAAGTCCGTCATCAATAGCTGTCCCAACACCAAGATCGTGCTTGGAGGCTACTCCCAGGGCAGCATGGTCGTGCACAACGCAGCCGGCAACCTCGATGCCGTGACCATGTCCAAAGTCAGCGCCGTGGTGCTCTTTGGCGACCCATACAACGGCAAGGCTGTTGCCAACATTGACTCTTCAAAGGTCCTAGTGGTATGCCACGATGGAGACAACATCTGCCAAGGTGGAGATTTCATCTTGCTGCCTCATTTGACGTATGCTGAAGATGCGGATACGGCCGCTGCCTTTGTTAAGCCACTTGTTTCTTGAATCCTGCTTGTGATGTGAGGGAGTCAACAGCCCTGCAACTATCAATGAAAAAAAAAAAGAAAAAAAAAAGAAGGGGAGGTGATGTGATTATATATAGCTGATTATGGGGCATTACGGTCAATGCCCCTGATGGTGATACATACTGTACATAAGCAAGCGTTATGAGAGATTCATACCTACTTCTGTCGGAAATATTTTACAATGTTAGGCATTGTCCATGTTACTTGCCGTCCAACTGTTTTGCTTCGCGGCTATTTCCATAGATCACTTACATGCTATATGCATTTCGTTACGGAAAGAAAGGTGAGTTTCAAGCTGGCACATGACGTGGTAATAAGCAATTGAAGAACTGGTAATATTAAATCAAGTTATCGGTAAAATCTAATCTCAGCATACATATCATACTGATTGGATTATGCTCCACAAAAAGGGCCTCTAATTAAATTCTATAATCTCTACCCAAAGTCTGTTTCACTTGCGGCCAATAAGCTCGAGATAGTGCTCGACAGTATCTATAGTTATTTCCTCAAAAGACTTGAACTTGAATCCAAGAGCCTTTTCAGCCTTGCTTGAGTCGACGTAGCCTGGGACATTGACAGGTCGGGGAATGGACTCAAACTTGAACACGCCGTCAGCGTAAGCCTCTGGGAAGCGCTTCTTGACTATCTCAAACGAATCGCTCCAGTCAACCACCTCACTGGGCTGTGAACAGGCGAGGAAGTCCTGGTTGCCCTTGACAGAAGGGCTCAAGGCCAGCACGTGCATCCGGGCAACATCATCAAGGTGGACGGCCACGCCAACCAGGGGTTGATCCCGGGCGTGGCCAAGGAGAGGACCCATGAGGAGGCCGTTGGTTCCCTTGGCGATGTTGGAGGGATCAGTGACGGTGTCGTCGCGGCCAATGACGAAGACGGGGAGGATGTTGACGACGGAGAAGGCGGGCTTCTTCTCGGCAATGAACTGTTCGGTAGCCTGCAGAGCCAGGGCCTTGGAGGCCTCGTAGGCGGAAAAGCTGGATGCAAAGGGCCCCTCGGTGCCGGTAGCGCGAGTTTGTTCTACGTGTTGATCAGCATTCGCCCCGGCGTTTCGACCAATATAGAACGTGTCATATAGGAACGGTGACATACCGTTGACCTTGGTTCCCTGAGCCATGGCCGCGATGGACGCGACGGACAAGGCGGAGGCGGTGATGACAATCTTGTCGATGCCCGACACCTTATTTGCGGATTCCAAGATGCCAACAGTGCCCTGAATGGCAGGCTGGATGATCTGAGTCCGGTATGCGTCATCACCCTCGACGGGGAGGGGTAGCGGCGATGCAACGTGAATAACATATTTGACGCCCTTGACGGCCTCGTCATAGGCGCCAGGGACGGTGATGTCAGGAACAATGACGCTCTCTACCTGTGAGAGATAAGGGGCAAGAGGCCCCAGGGCAGAGATGCGGTCAAAGCCGGCTTGGTTTCGGACAGCGGCGCGGACCTTGTAGCCGGCCTTGACGGTGTCGACAAGAGTCTTGAAACCAATCATGCCAGTGGCACCGGTGAGCTGATAGTGGAAACCATTGTCAACAGAGAAGGTGGCGGAAAGATGAGTTTAAGCACAAGTGACAAGGGCGTGCGATGAGGACTTACGAGAACAAGATCGCCAGCCATGGTGATTTTTTTTTTTGGGGGGGGGGGGGGGGTTGATTGAATTCTGTTTTTTTATGGAAAGTTTCAAGTTCCGGTTAGTTGATTGATTGATTGGTTTGGTTGACTGCCAGATTTGTCCTTGAGTTGTGTCTTGTGCTGATAGCTGAATCCCAATCTGAAGATGGGAGTTGGGAATTCCAACATGATTGATCTACCGCCCTCCTTTATATTCTCCCTCCCTCCTAGAGTTATTTACTGCAACTTCCACGGCTTCCATATGTTGCCATTTCGAAACTCATCATGTATTGAATTTCTAAGCTTTCCTCAGCCATGTCCCATCATCTATGACTAAAGACGGCACGGCGTATGTGCGGTCGTTGCATAGTCTTGCAGCAGAGAGAAGCTGACTGATGTGATTGCGAGCTGCGGCCTTACCGAAACACCGCAACACCGCAGCGGACGTCAGTCAAGTCTTTTGTCTTGATGATGATGTACATTGTAAACTGGTGGCTGCGGAAAGGTATGTAGAACGCCGTGGCCCACTTTTGAAGATTACTATATATTGGCCTCGAGCCGCGGTTCAAGAGTCGGAATTACTAATCAGGGCTGAATCTGATTACTATTCAGGAACGGGTTTTTTGGGGAGTTCATTTGTGATTAGCTGGAGGTGCTCTTCTGGCAATTGGAAAAAAAAAAAAGAAAAAATAAAGAAAAAAAGAAAAGAAGAAGAAAAGAAAAGAAGAAAAAGAAAAAGAAAAAGAAAAAGAAAATGAAAAAGAGTACGACCCGCCACCATTGATTAGAAGTAGGGCATTTGACTTGTTCCGATTACATCCGCGATGCTGTTATGAAATACTGTACCGTTTGGCACAGCTGAGACTTGGAGACGTTGCCCCTGTGCTGCCCAAGACAGCTTGACAATGAGGAAGTGCTATGGTAGCGTAATGTTTGATTGCGTAGACGGCCGTAGACTGAATTTTTATTTGATATTTTAAGCTCTATTTTATACGGAGGAATCTGTATGTATAACGTGTATGGACAAGATGTTGAAAGTCTGCTGCATGCAACCAACAGGAACAAGACTCGCAAGACTCGTACCACTCACATAGACTCTAGAGCATCGATATCCACCCCAACATGTTCAGTTTACCAACTTTCGCTTCATCACTGCGGAAATCTCTCAGATACTCCCAAGTTGGAATTAGTAGGTCTCATGGTTGTTACACCAGCGTCTACTGACATTACAAGGAGTCGATATTCACCGGGGGAAAAATGGCACTGGTTGACAAAATCTTCTTGGGGCCAAGCGATTGGAAAACTTGGATTCTGTAGCACCATCAAGTATATTTATGCAGGTAGTCTTGTTTGTGTAGCTAAAATCCAACTGGGGGAAATGTAATTTTCAGCTGAAATATTAACTAAGCCCTGTTTATGAGACGTCAAATCATGCACTTGAATTACACTTTTGATAAAAAAGTCTATATATACTATGTCTGCCCTTTATCAAACTCTCTATATTGAATATTTGAGCTAAAACGTAAAAGCATGAATCACGATGTCAGAACTAGCAGGAGTGGAACTGTGAAGTAAAGAAGGGAAAAAACAACAACAACAAAAAAATAAAAAATAAAAAATAATAAGAATAAAAAAAATCTTTGATTTCTATTGAAAGGTAAAACCCCAGTCTTTCTCCGGCTCGGCAAGATTGACCGTGAGGCACCTCACACAAGTAGACAAACTCTCTAATTACTACTATTCTGCTGCCCAATCTCAGGGCCATCCATTACGGCAATGAATTTCATGAGCTCGGGAGTGCAGCCTTTTGGTGATGGCTCCACTGATTCAGCCTCGTACCGCAGATCGATCCACTCGAGAAGCTAAAGCGTCGAGCTCCAAAGCGAAAGACCGCACGCGAATGCCGGCCATTGCCTCCGTGTGCGCTTGTGGGATCTCTCCATATTTGCCGGGCCCGCGGCGGGAAATGGCTCGCCGAGCCGCAAGCCAGATTGTCGACTAACAAAACTTAATCCCACGCATCTCCAAGTCGTGTACGCCGTACGGAGTGACATCGTAAGCATTGATTGCACTTGGATCGTTGACTCCTCGGCGTTCACCATCAGTCACGGCGTAGGCAATGCTAGAGTTAAAAAAACCCAGCCCATAGGTCCTATAGGTAACCTAAAAAATTAAATATACTGCTAGCTATAAGTCTCTAGTATATTTAAAAAAGAAAAAAAACTACTTAAAAAAAGTTAAAATAATTATAAGCAGCCTATAGGTAATTATAAAAAAGATTAAAAAATAAATAAGTACTTATTGGGTATTTAATGCTTAAATCCTGTAATAATTATTTATAATAATCTAAATATAAAGTGCTAATAGCTTTATAGTTATTATAATTTTTATAAAGTTATTAAGTTATTAATAAAAAAAAAAAAATTTAAATTTTAAAGGTATTTAATGCTTAAATAATATAATAATCTTATATAATAATATATAGTAAAACTATATAAAAAATAAAATACTTAACTTTAATAAGTATTTTAGTTTAAAAGCCTGGTAGCTTGTATAATAAAGGCAGTTATAGTTTAACTAGTAGTGATAGTATAATAATAATAAACTATAAAAAAATAATTAAAAATTATAATTAATAAAATTAATTTTAGAAAAGAACTATCCTTTAGTATAATAATAATATACTATATATAAATAATATAAAGGTTTATAGCTAGAAAAATAAACATTACTAAATATTAAATAAATACTATAAAAATAAAGGTATATATTAATAAAATACTATATAAAAAATAATTTAGCAGCTTTTTAAAAAGCTTTAAAAGTAAATACTTAAAATTTAATATTATTTTATTAAATCTTTTTAAAAGCAATCTATCTTATAATATATATAAATAATACCTTTAGTATAAGCAGACTAGTAGTTCTTTAATAATAATAAATCTTTTATAATACAATAGCTAAAAGTAATAAGTAAGTAATAATCTTTTATAATAATTTTTTATAATAATTAAAATATATACTACTAGCTTTAAAGTAATATTTATATTTATTTTATAACTAAGCTTAATTAAAAAGGCGCTTTTAGGCACTATACTTAGGTTAAGAAGGTATATTAAAAATAATATTAAAAATTTAATATATAAAAAAAAAATAAAGTGATTATATAAAGTTATAAAAATATAATATAAAGGGGGAGAAAAAAAAAAGATAAATTATATTTATAAAAAAAAAAAAAAAAAAGAAGAAAAAAAAAGAAAGTAAAAATAGCAGTAAATAAATATAAAAGAAAAAAAAAAAAGAAAAAGAAAAAATATAAAATAGCAGTAAGTAAATATAAAAATAAAGAAAAATAAAAAAAAAAAAGAATATAAAAATAATAATAAATAAATACAATAATAAAGAAAAAGAAGAAAGGAATATAAAAATAGTAGTAAATAAATATAAAAATAAAGAAATAAAAAAATGAATTTATTAAAACGCATTAATAATTTATTAAAATATGTATTTAATTATATTTTATTAATTTATTTATTTATTATTAAAAGGTTTATTTAATTATTATTATTAGTTTATTTATTTATTTTTTTTTACTTATTTTATTTCCTTTATTTAATTTCCTTTATTTATTTTTATTTTTAATTTTTTCTTTATTTATTCCCTTTCTCTTACTTCCTTTATTTTATTTTCTTTATTTAACCTCTCTTCTTTTCCCTTTATTATTATTTTTTTTTTTTATTATTATAAAAATTTTATTTTAATTAGCTCTACTTTTTTTTTTTCCCTTTTTTAACTTTTATTAATAAAAGTAAGTTTTTTTTTTACTATCTTTTTTTTTCTTTTTATATTTATAATATTATAAATAAGATTTATATTAATTATTTATAATAATTATAATAGCAATAATATAAATAATAACCCTTTAAAGTATAGCTACAGCCGCCTACCTAGTGCTTAAAAAAAATAAAAAAATAATAATAAATTATTTAAAAACCTATATATAAAGAAAGCTAGAGATTACTTAAATAATATATTAACTATATAGTATAAATATAAATAAGTAAAATTATTACTTAATTAAGTAATTAAAAAGGTAAAAATAAAGCTTAAAGAATTTAATATATATAAATATAATAATATAAAAATATAAAAGTTACTTAAAGATAAAGTAAAGCTTATTTATAATTAAAAGGCATAAGTTTTTTAATATATTTTTAATCTTTTTTTAACTCTTTATAATAAATTTAAGTACTTAAAAGGTAGTTATTTTAAGCAAGTCTATAATAATCTAAATATTGCAGCCTATATAACTAATGCTTATAGTATTAATTAAGATAATAATAATATTAATTAAGAGTTTAATATAAAGAATATTAATAAAAAAAAATAAATTTACTTAAAGATATATAACCTTATTTATAATAATAAAGTTAATAAAGTATTTTTTATATAATAGGCTATTAATATAGATTAAGTAACTATAAATCTAATAAAAAAATAATAATAGGTAAGTTTTATAAATTATTATAAATAATTATTATAAATAATTATTATATTTTATTAAAAAAAAATAAAAAGAGTTAAATATTACTTTTAAATAAAGTTAATAATTTATAATAAAGTTCTTAGAATTTTTTTAAATAAAGCTATATATATAAAAGATATATCTATATTAAATATAAAATACTTATCTTTAAATTAAGAATAAGCAGTAGATATATATATATTCTTAAAGATTTTAATTATTTTATTAATATTCTATAGTTCTACCTTAGTACTAATTAATATATTATTTATTTTCTTACTATTAGAAATTAGGCTTTAGAGTTTATTAAGTATTAAATACCTATAAATTTAGCTATTAAAGAAAAAAAAACTTTATTAATATATATTTTTTTTCTTTTATATATAATTTATTAATAATATTTTTTTTTTAAACTTTAATACTGCTTAAATATATATTAAGGCTATTATTATTATTATATTTTTTTTTAAGGTAGTATTTACTATAGAAAATTTACCTAGACTTTAACTCTACCTTAGTATATTTACTATATATACTATATTAATTAAAAAAAATTAATAAATTAATTATTAACTTAAGAAACACTTCTAGGTCTAGCATTTTTATAAAATAATAAGAGTATTAAGCACTTGGTTAATAAGATTAATACTACTTTAAAGTATAATCTATATACTTAGTATATTAAATTTTAAATTCTTTATATTAATTTAATAAAGCATATACTAAAGGATTTATTTAATATAGTTAATAGCTTTTTAAGATTAAGTAATTAAATAAAATAAATATTTTTTTATTTATAATAATTAATTATAATAATCTTTTTTTTATACCTTAATTAATACTACTTTTAAAAAAATAATTACTATAGGCCTATATTTACTATAATTCTCCTTACTAAAGCAATATTAAAATTAAATATAGTTACTTTTTTAATATAGATAGTATAAAGATTAATATCTAGAGAGAGTAAGTAAAATAAATCTTATAAAAAAATAATTATTACTTACTTTTAAAAATAAAAATTAAAAATAATTCTATAACTTTTTATAATACTTTTAATATACTCTTTTTAAATTATAAATTATATTTAATTTTAATTATAACTTTATAAATAATATAATAAAATATAGCTTTTAAAATTATTAAAGCTATACTTTTTTATAATTAGCTAATTTTATTTAAAATATAACTTAAGAATATTAATATAATTTAAGATAAATAAGGGCTTATATAATATACTTAAATATAGCTATAAAGAGTATTTAAGTATTTTTTTTTTTAATAAATAAAAAATAATTTTTTTTTAAAGTTTAACTCTTTAACCTAGTAGTTAAGAAATTTAAATAGTTTGCTAAAGTAGTATTATTAAAAAATAATACTTAAATAAATTATTATAATTAATTATAATAATAAGTTAAAAATCTAATAATAAAAAAATAAAAAGTTTTTTATTTTTAAAAATAATAAAAAGATAATTTAAACTTTTAAAAATTTTTTAAAAAATATATTAAAAAAGTTAACCTATATTAATAATATCTACTATTCTTATATTAATCCTTATCTATAATCTTAATATATTACTAACTAAATATTATTAATATATTAAAAAATTAGATTAACTATATTTAGTTAGTATATTTTATATTACTTATATAGTGTATTAAGTAGATTAAGTAGAATTATTTTAATAAATATTATTAAGAATATAGAATACCTACCTTATATATATATATTTAAGTATATATACTTAAGATAATTATTTAAAATAATTAGCTCTTTAATACTTTTTAACTCTTACCTTTTTTATTATACTTTAATATAGCTTTAATAATTAGCTTATTACTTTAAGTTTAAAGAGAACCTGCTTATTATATTTTTAAAGAGTTTATTATTAATATTTTCCTTAATTAATAATAATTAATTAAATAATATATTAAAAATATTTATAATACCTCTTTAGATTTATATTTTTAGTAATTATCTTTAAAAGATTAAAAAATAAAAGTACTAAATATTTTTAAAAAGCACTAACTTACTTAAATTTAAGAGCTATTTTATTCTAGTGCATAAATTATAATAAAAAATCTAGTTATTATTTATATTTACTATAAATAATCTTTTATATACCTTAATTAAAATTTAACTAAAATAATAGCTTTAATACACTATACTAAGTCTATTAACTATATAAATTAATAAATACATTAATCTAATCCTTTATTTATAAAAAAAAAAGAAAATTTATTAATATATATATTATTATAAATTATAATAATTATTTATAATAATTATTTTTAGGTTAAATTATAAAAGTAGTAAACTAAGGCTATAAAACTTTTAATTTATACTTTTATAGTTAATAATCTTTTTATAAATCTTACTTAAAATATATTACTTTAGAACTTTCTTTTATAGCTCTTACCTTAATTTAAAATGCTATTTTAAATATACCTTACTAAATATATATTTACTTATTTAAATAAAGTATAGTAATTAACTCTTTATAATTTACTATTAAGTATAAATATTTTATTTATTATTAATACTTAAACCTTATTATTAAGTAAATATTATATTTTTAAAATTATTAACTATTTTATTAATTAATGCTAGTGCCTTTAAAAAGTTAGTCTTAGCTTTATTAATATATTTAAGGATTAAGGCATAAATGCTTAAATATTTTATATTATTAATTATTTAAGTAAATATAACCTTTTAAGCTGCATTTTTATTATTATAGTAGATAATAGTTTATATTTAAAAATGCAGTTATTAATAAATACTATTTAATATTAGCTTAACACTTTATTATAAATATAGATTCTATAGATTCACTATATAGCTTATATTATTAATCTATTAATAGTTAAAGTTTTTAATATTAAGAAATTAATAAAATATAATAATCTTATATCTACTACTTATTTAAAAAGGCTTGATCTTTTTTTATAAAAAGATATTAATTTAAATAATAATATAAAGCTATTATCTAACTTAATTAATATTATAAATACTATTTTAAAAGTATTTTTAATCTATAATAATTTAATATAATAATTATTAATTATTTTCTTTTAGGTTTATTACTTAGCTTAAGTACTTAATAAAAGTCTTAAGCAGTAAGTAATTTTTTTTAAAATTTAATAAAGTAATTTATTATTTTTATTAATAAACTATAAAGAACCCTTAAAATTACTTTATAATATACTAACTTAATAGAATTTAATAACTTTAATGCTTATTTATACCTGTCTTTTTTAGTATATAATTAATAAATATCTATCTTTATTATAATAATAAGATTAGTAGATTACTATAGAAAATTAGCAATAAATTAAATACTTAATTAATATTAGCTATTTATTTTTATAGTTAATAAATAAAATAAGCTATAAGTAAAACTTTATACTTATAATAACTATTTAATACCTTAAAATTAGTATATTATACCTTAGTATTATTTTTATTAATTTAATAATAAAAGAAAGTAAAGTTATTAATAAAATATAGTAAAAATTACTTTTTATAGCTATTTTATTAATATAGATTAAATTAAAGAAGTATATCTTTATTATTTTAAAAGATTAAAATATATATCTTATTATACAGCTTCTATACCCTTTTAGTAGATAAGTAAAGCAAGACCTTAAATAGGCTAGTCTTAAATATCTTGCTTTTATACCTAGATCTTTATAAAATATTTTAAAGCAAGTATTTATTTATTATTATTATTATTATTATTATCTAGTTACTTTAAAGCCTAGTAAACCTATTATTAATAATATATATATAGCTTTTTTTAATTTTAAAAAAGTTAATATTTATAATAATTATTTATAATAATTAAATATAACTAATTTTTATTAAGCTATTAATAATTATAAATATATTAATTAAGTTTACTATAACTTTTTTAATAAAGCTTATAATCTATATAAGTCTATATATTAATTTTAAGTAAGGCTTTTATAAATACCTTAATATATAAATCTTAACTATATAACTAAAGATTTTCTTATAATTTAGTTAAGTAGTATTTTACTTAAAAAGGCTTAAAGTATTTACTACTAAATCTATTATTATAACTAGTATTAACTAAATATTAAAATTATTAAAGAGTGGTTTAATATTTATTTATTTAAGTAAAAAGATTAATAGTAATAACTTCCTCTTTTTAGTCTTAATTATTATTTAAATTATTAAAATAAAGCATTATATAATACTTAATTATTTAAGTTAAAAAAGGCTTTAAGATATTTTTATATTCTTTAATTTATTAATAAATACCTTAAATTATTATTTAAGCTTTTAGATCTTATAAAGGAAGAAATTATAATTCCTTTACAGCCTTTAATAAATATTAAAAATATATTATTAAATTTATTTTTTTTTAAAGATTAAGATATTTATAATTATTTTAATAATAATAATAATATTAATTTTAAAAGCCCTTTATTATAATTAAAAAAGTCCTTAATACTTAAAGTTTTAATTATCTTAAGCTTTTATTTATAAGCATTACTAACTCTTTATTATTTTATATAAACTTAACTTTATTAATAAAGTTAGCTTTATTATACTTTATAATTAAGCAGTACTTAACTTATTTAGTATTTATATTTATTATAAAGACTTAAAAAATTAATAATATAATATTTAAATAAATAGTTTATATATAATATATTTTCTTAATCTTTTATATTAATTATTTATAATAATTATTATTATATATTTTAGGTTTAGTATTATACTTAAATTAAACTGCTTATTTTAGGCTTTAGCTAATCTCTTTATGCTTATTTACTACCTAAATATAATTATACTTAAATTAAATACTTAAAGCAAGTAAATACTACTATCCTTTACCCATTCTTTGCCTATTTATTATCCTATAGGCTTGACTAGGCTATTACCTTCTTAATTACCCATGGGTTATTTCATCCTTAGGCAATGCTATTGGCGGATTGGGAACCGCATATATTTACACTAATGAATGTAGCTAAAGCTGGGCTTAGCATTAGCTCCTGAATTGCCTGGCAGCCTACCAAAAGGTGATGGAAGGGGCTTGAAAACGAAACCGACTTTGGCGACTTTGTTGTGAACAAAAATCACGCCTTTGGCTTGACCAAAACTCCCCAAACACGCGGCAACATGCTCCATCGTTGCTCATCGCCCTCGATGCCGTCGTAATTTTCCCACTCGCCCGCGCCAGCAAGTACGGCCCTCATGTTGCGCGTCATGCTACAGCCTCCGATCAGAGGCCTCCAGATTGGGTTCCAGAAATCTACCCCCCTCCCCCCCTCCCCGGGTTAACCAAATCCTTGTCAGCCGCCTGCATCTCTCAAGGCCAAAGC
Source organism: Trichoderma cornu-damae (assembly GCA_020631695.1). Lineage (NCBI taxonomy): Eukaryota > Fungi > Ascomycota > Sordariomycetes > Hypocreales > Hypocreaceae > Trichoderma > Trichoderma cornu-damae. The sequence goes on from CM036087.1 coordinate 5,949,745, forward strand.
GACAAGACCAAAGCGAGCCATATCATGTGCCGATGTGCTCTGATTTAGGTAAAAAAGGGGACGTTGCCTTACATTGCACAGCTGCCGTTAGCCAGTCCGAGTTGCGGTGATGCTCCCAAAAGATCAGTCTACCGCCCGGCTTCAACAATCGGTATATTTCTTTAGCCATGGCGTCGGCATCGGGCACAGAGCACAACACCTGGATGCTGAGCACCGTATCGAGGCTTTCTGCCACGACGCCGTGCTTCTCGAGGACGTCGCTCTCCTGCACGCCGCTCACAACCAGCTCGTATACATCCTCAAGGCCGTGTTTGAGGATCTGCTGCCTGCAGTCAGGCGCGAAATGAGGATTGACTTCTACGCCGACAATCCGAGAAATCTTGCTCTTATCGAAGCGGCACAATTGATTGCCCAGCCCGGGGCCGAGCTCGAGGACGACGCCGCTGCACTGCGGCACCAAAGTAGGGACCACCGTGCTGTTCGTCTCGAAGCGGACAAAGTGTTCGTCTAACCAAGCGGTCAATGGATCACAGAAACGGCAACGTGGTGGACAGAATGGGCCCAACTGAAAGAGTGAAACAACTTATAGAAGCCCAAGTCCAAGAGCTGAGGGATGCTGAAGAGGACGCGGTAACTTCTCTGTTGAAAAGCCTCCCTGGCGCTCACATACACGGCTGGGAATAGATCGTGTCAGCCCCAGCAGCACACGCGGCTGCGTTGCATTTGCACTGCGAAGGATCCGTACCCCAAATGCCATATCTGATTGGGTCCAACGGCTCCAGATAGCTTTGGTACCGGTCCCTCCAGGACATTGTTGCTTCTTCGCGCCTTTACGAGTGCCCAACTTGAATAGCGTAGCGATTCTCGGTAGTGATCGCCATAGACCAAAGATAAATAATCAAAGCGCGGCACGTGTGGGTTTCCCCCGTGGTTGGTATATTGCTGGCGCGCCGACGAGGAGCACGCGTCTACAGCACAGATTTTATTCAATTATCCGCGCAGGGCCCTGCGGCATTTTTGTATCTAGTCGATTATCCGGTGTGCATCCTATCCTCCATTGGTGTTGTTGGTTCTCTTATTATTAGTTGATGCTTGACATAAAGTTGCATCTGTCATGGGTATATGCAATGCCCCCGCACCATAGCAAAAAAACCAACTACGTCTGCACGGAATTCTACATGTATTACCTCATTGGCCCCATGTTGGGGGTTGGGTGGTATGAGGTGACAGGCGCCATCACATGTGCCAGCAACATATGCGTCTTAGTTGCCCATGGCTCTTTGCCCCCCCGTCTGTCCCAACTGTCTTCAGTTGTTGTTTTACTTGACACGGTTCGGGTTGAGTATTTGAAAAAAAAAAAGAAAAAAAAAAGAAAAGAAGAAAATGGACAAGCTATGTTCTCACTTGGGGATAAAAAATCTCTCCTCATCCCATGTTTGGTCAAATATCAAGAGAGTTGGGAATCCCCAAACGCCCCTGTGCCTAAGCCTAGCAGTGACATGCTCGGCACTGAAAAAGAGAGTAAATATTATTTGTTGGCAAGTCTGGCGCCTCCCTAATCTACGCGCCTTGGCTTTCTAAATGGCCAGCCAGACCAGGCCAGGCTTCTTCGCACCCTCGACTGGTTACATAGGATTTTGCTTATCCCCCCTTTTCAACAGCTGCCTTTAGTCTCAGGTATCCCTCGAGCGCGGTGTACGGCCCATCCTCGAACCGCGGCCGCTCGTCAACCGGACCGACTGGGAAGTGCTCTACGTCTATCGAGTCCGGAAATGTGATTCCCTCGCGGTGGAACGGCTGCAGCCAGTCCCATTGGCCAAGGCTATTGGTAGGAAGCCTGATCATCTTTTTCTCCTGCGCTCCTGCTGCGGAGTCAACCACACGATCATCATCGACCGGTGCCTTTTGCCGAGGCGGCACAATAACGTCCTCAACAACAACCAGCGGGCCGGCGTGGAAAATTGCCGTCATGTGTGCAAACGCCTTCTGCCACATCCACGGCAGCAGCTTCAGCTCTTTGATCGGCAGGATGCTGCTGTACCCGTGCACGGCGGTAAAAGGGTCGATGACGGCGCCAAACACACTCAGCCGGTTGCGGTGGGACAGCTCGTAGTCGTCGTCTGCGGCCTCGAGATGCACCGGGACGTCCTGCAGCCCTCCCGGGTCTCGGCCGTGAGGTTTGACGTAGTATGGCTTGAGAAGAGGGAAGTTTGTGCTGTTGATTTTCTGCGCCGGACCCTTGCCCGCTTCGTCCTCTTGGCTGCTGCCCGCACCCGAGGAGAGGTCGTCGACGTAGTACGTAAACAGTTTTCCCAGATCCAGCGCGTCGCCGGGCACTGCAATGGAGCGGCCCTGAGAGTCCTTCTTCGCCTCCCAGTATCCCACTAGACCGTCATACGCCTTCTTCTCGTCGCCCAGCTTCACGCGGAAGCTGTACAGCTCGCTGTCGTGTGTCCTGCCGCCGTCTTTGGGGTCCGGCAGCAGACGCTTGGGCGGGTTCGTATCGTTTCCGAGGCGTGCGTAGCTCTCGTACGCGTCAACGGCCAGCTCCAGCGACCAGCCCATGGTGACCAGCGCGAGCGGCTGGCCGGCCAGGGCGCTGCTGAACTCGGCAAACGCGCTGGGCGCCGGCAGCATGCGTCTCATGGCGCCGTCGACCATGCGGATGAAGGCGAGCAGGTACGTTTCCTCGCCGAGCGCGTCCAGGAGCCTCCTGAGCTGCTTCGTCGACGGCTCGTTTTCCACGTCGGGGCCGGCTTGGCTCGGGAGCCGCGTCGGAGAGGCCATGCTGCCCGTCGGCCCCCCGTGCCGGATCTCGCGGTAGAAGCTGCCGTCGCTCGTGAAGAACTGGAGCCCGTAGTTGGCGTAGTTGACCATGACCCATCCCCAGATCGGCTGCTCCCACTGAGAGACGGGCGCCCACGAATACTGCCCCGGCGAGGCTGGGCCCGATGGCGCCGCGTCCTCGTGTAGCTTGACGAACTCGGCGTGCAGGCGCGCGAATTGGTTGATCTGCGGCGGGATCTGGACGAATTCGCTCCGCACCTCGGAGGCATCGCCGCGTCCCGTCGTCCTGTCCGCCTCGCTTTCCGGCCGGCCGGGAGCCGAAGGATGATACATGAGCTTCTGGGCACGCAGGTACTCGCTTGTGTACACCCGCGGCGGCCTCCTCTCGTCCCTGATGTTCGGGCTGATGGCGTGCACGGCCTGACCAAACTTGTCGACGATGTTGAGCTTGGCGAAGCAGAACTGGCCGTGGGTGACGGGCTTGAACGGCACGGGGCTGTCTTGCTTCTTGCTGAACTGCACCGCCGTGCCGTATGGCGTGACGTCCGTCTCCAGGCCCATGAGCTCGAGGTCCGTGTCCTTGTACGCTCCGTGAGCGGCCGCGGCGACGGCCTCTACAATTGCGCGGGGGAGCTGGCCCGTCCCGTGCGCACCGGCGGCTGGCTGGCGATAGGTAGGCTTGACGTGCGTGCCGTTTTGGCGGGTGAGCAGATGGTCTGTGAATCCGGCAAGCGGCGCGGACAGGAACGCGAGCTGGTCTACGTGATCTAGAAGAAATATGCGGTCCGGTTCGGCGAGGACGTCGTTAAGCAAGGGCTTGGGCGTCTCGTCAAAAAGCCGGAGGATCTTGGACTTGAGCGAGACGGTTGGCTGCGGCAGCATGAGGACTCGGCCCGAGAGCTTTCTGTGATCCCCGAGATCCTCCTCCGTCACCTGTTGGCCTTTGATCCAATAGCGGAGCTTCGGGTCCTCATCCGCACTGCCCGCAAGCTCCCCATCGTCGAGCCCCCAGCGGTCGTAGTCGATGTGGAAGTAGTCCACCTCCCACTCCATAAAGAGAGGCGACCACGGCTGGGTGCCGTGCCATCTATCGCGCCAGCGAGTGGCCTTTGGCTCTCCGCCGCCTGGCGCCTCGTCGTTTGGCTTCTCGCTCGCGGCCGCAGCTGCTGCCCTGACGTCGGAGTCGTGGTACAGGGGGTACATGGCCGGCATGGCGGATGTTTCTTCCACGTCGGTTTTGGGCTTCAACTCCAGGAACTCGGCTAGCAGCAGCGAGACGTCAATTTGCCAGTCTTCATCGACGCTGACTTGTTCCGCGACGTCACGGAGGTACTCGGGCAGCTTAGCATCGGCCAGGTTGCCCTCTCCATCGACGGCTCCAACTATCTGATGTCTCAGTCTGACCTTGAGAGAATCGAGAAAATCAATGGGCCAGCCGGACTGGACGCCGGCCACAAGCACTGTAGGATCCCCCGCTTGATAGAACGGAGCGCTTGTGCCGACCTGGATCTTCTCCTTGTTCTTCTCCTTCTTCACCGCCAGCTTGTCCTCGAGACCCTCGATCTCGCTGCGGAGCGCCACAACCTCATCGACCATCTCTTTCCGCCTCCGCCGGTACTTGTGGGCATTTAGTGCGGCATTGACATCGGTGAGAAGCTCCCACCACGACGCAAACAGTTCCCACTGGCGCTTTCGCAAGAGACGTGATGCTGCGTCGATCCGGCGTTGCTGCCGATTCATGGTGGCCACGAGGGCAATCTCCTCGTCGTCCGGCTCGTACGTTTTCTGAAGCTGCGATGGCCGTGCCGGCCCCGGAGCCTCGCGTCGAGCGGTGTCGTCTTCGGGATGGGATAGCAAGTATTTCTTGCCGCCGTCCTGCCGCTGGAAGCTGAGGTTGGACAACATGTTGGCGGCTCGCCGTTGGGCCTCAACGCCATCGTCGTGATCCAGCAGGAACGTTTGGAGCCTACGGAGATCCATCTCGACCTCATGGAGCTCTCCTTTGGATGATTCGCTGTGGCCGACGACGAACGCCATGATGGCGTCCATTGGTGTCGTGCCCACTGCAATGGGAGCTTCCTTCATCAGGCGAGCGCAGACCTCGTCCGCCGGCACGGTCGGGGGCTTTTTGCCAACATCCCACTCCACATCGTACATGGCACCATGGCAGATGGTGCGGACGGCGCTTGCGGACGATTTCCAGCCCTTGGTGAGCTCGGACTCTTCAGATTCAGGCTCCAGGTGCATTTTCAAGGCCCGGAGCCGAGACTCGCGAAATGGCTCGGCGGATGGCTTGCCCGCTTCCACGGGGGGGACGAAAAGATCGCGGCCGGAAGCGGGCTGCCAGCCCACGACGTAATAAGACGCCTTGGCCGCCGTCAAAGTCCCCATCTCTTGTCCGTCGTCATCGTAATACTCGAAGCGGTCAAGGATGCTAAACACGTTTCCGTTGTGCGGCTGATAGTCGGCGAAGATTTGGTTCGAGCTGTTGAACAGATTCAGCCGGACCCGCTCCGCCGATGCGTCTTCGGCCCATGTCGCAGCCGGAAAGCGACGGCCGATGAAGATTTCGGCCTGAGCCGCCATAGTTCCGTCCTTGACGACCGGTTTACCCCTGGCGTCCGCATCAGGTGCGACATATGGCGACACGTCGACCTGCACGTCGACCGTCTCGTCCAACTGGTCGATGGATCGTCGGTGGTCGCTTTCCACCACCCAGGCACAGATCTCGGGCATGAACTCCTTGGCCTCCTCGGGACAAACCGAGTCGCTCTCTATCAGACGCACAACCAGCCATCGTGGAGGCACGTCGTAGAATGTCAACATAGTAGGATCGCTACCGCTTTCGGGTTCGTCTGGCTTGTCTGGCTTGTCCGGATCGTCTCCTGTCACGCCCACCTCCCGGCCGCCACGATTATCATCGTTGTCTCCATCGCCGTGTCTTTCACTGCCGCCTGCTTCCCCGGCGGCGCTATCCCCGGTCTTAGGTAGATTGGAAGTGCTATTCTCCTGTGTCTGTGCAGCTGCGGTACGGTACGGCCGAGGCAGAGTCCAGTGGACGTAAACGCCCTCGCGGTTGAGACGCGGCTCGTTGGTGCCGAGATCGGTGTAGCGCATGTTGGTTGACGCGGGAGAGGCCGCGTGGAGGTCGACATGTCGCATGACATCGCTGGCAAGGTATCGATTCTCGTACCGGAGCAGACTGTAGTTCGGCTGCGTGATGGGGGCGATCTTTGCATCTTCCTTTCCGCCGTTGCAGACTTCTTTATTGAAGACGAAGCAGTCTACTTTCATCGGCAGCAGGATTGCATCCATGGCAGGCGATTCTGGTTCGAAAGTAGTAGAATTTGAGGTGGTGAGTGCTGAAGTCAAAAAAAGTTTGAATAACTCGGGGGGAAGGCCTTGTTTAAGTAGTCCCCAAATTTGCATGTGTTGGCGTAATGGAGACCGAGCCTTTGCCATGACTGGATAAGTGGAGGCATCTTGCAGGGAATAAATCATCTCGCAGGTGACAAAATCATGCTAAATCAAGGAAATGCAAAGTCTACTATGCTAGATCGATATCGGGCTGGTTGGCATCGCTATAGAGAAAGAAAGGGGGGGGGAGAAGCGCATCTTTTGGGCGTTGGTACTGCCGATAATGCCCTTTGAGAGATGTGATTTTCAAACTTTTATCCATCAGATGATTGGGCCTGATCTCTTCACTTGGGTGAGAGAGAGCACAGGCGGCCTTGTATAATGTCTCTTGCTAGTTCTAGCTATACTCTAATATGCACCATCACTGGGAGATGCAACAACTCAGCAACTGCACACGCCTTTATGGATCTACAAGGCTCTTACGCCTGTCGGACAAAGGTTTCCCAATCATCAACCCAGGCCTGGATATCGGCCTCTTCGCTTGCAGCAGTATAAACCAGCGTATTATTCTTGAGGTCGCTATTGGGTGCCACGGCCAGAGTCTCTGGCGAGGCCGGGGCCGCGCCGTCAAGTGACTCGGTGTTCCAGTGAAAACCAGCGTCAATGGAGTGGCTCCTATAGATCAACCCATCGCTGCTGTGGATCCAGTAGACCACAATCACATCCTTATCCACAGAGACAAAAGACGCGGCCGCCAGGGGGGTGCCGTGTCTAGCAGCCTCAGCCCCCGTGACAAGGTGATCTAGGAAGATTGTCAGAATGTAGATTCTTTTTGCGCCTGAACTTTCCCTGGGCGTCGGGATCCACGTAATTACCTGCAGTGCCAGCGCTTGCCTTCACATCATAGGCATGGATTTTTCCGTCAATGGTCTGGAAAAACACGAAGCGTCTTTCAAGCTTGGACGCATAGCAGGCAGCCAAGTCGGTGATTGCGGGTTGGGCGGAGGACATGAGATTCAATGTCTTTGCAATGGGTGTTCCGCTGCTTGTGCTGTCCAGAGCCCTCTCATGAATAACGGGAGGGTCATTGCTGACAAAAAAAAAGGAAAAAAAGAAAAGAAAAAAGTTAGTGTCATGACAGGGTCGGCAGGATACCAAAGAGGCTCACTTGAGATAGTACAGCCAGCCTTTGTCCTTGCCATCAGGAGTCTGGAAACTGGTGCCGGCAAGGCGGTTGTATCTTGTCGTGATGCCGAGAGACTGCGGCACAGGGGCCAGCAGTGAGATGTAAGAGACAGGAGCACCGCCGCTGTTAGGCTTGGTCTCGATAATCCCGTATGCTCGGACCTAATGTGTGGCCGTCAGGAACAACTGCTGGGGCCGCTTGGTTAGAGAAGATTCTCGTGGTACTGCTTACCCAATCGCGCCAAAGCAAAGCAGCGAATTCTCCTCCGACTTTGACAGCGCCCACTGGGCTTTGGGCGTGTTCCTGGTAGGTCTTGACCCACGGATCAGTGTCTTCGGGAGACCACTGACGCACGGCGATGTTGTTCTTTGTAGAGTTGTGGTATATCAACAAGCGATGGCGGCCGTGCGCGCTGGCCAGTGGATTCCAGATGACTGCTCTTGACGACATGTTGGTTATGTTGCTAGTTTGAAAGGCTTGTTACTGAAGAGTCACTGTTGAGAGCTTCGCCGTCTGAAATCTTGGTCCCGTCCGGCTGATTTTAATACCAAATGTCCACCACGTCTCTAAACTGTCCTCGGGGAACGGGCTCTGCAACCGCTCCTCGCTCGTCAAGGCCACGCGCCTAGAAACGCAACGGCATAGCCATAGACGCCACACAATAGATCAAGCAGGGTTGATTTGTTCTCGACAAGTCGAGGCCTGACCAAGACGGCGACGGCGACGGCGACGGGGACGCCACATACTCAGCCATGCGATACCTGGCCAATGGACGTCCCCAAGAGCTTTAGATACGCGCGGGATCTACTATTGGAGTCCTCCCATCCGAAACTGGCCACTTTCGCTTCGATGCTTCCTCTATTGGATTTGATGTGATTCCGAGCGGCACTCCGCAGCAAGCTGAATATGCTCGTGCCCTGCTAGCTTTTCGTTCATTCACCGGATGCATTCCTCCTGCCTCCGTTCCAATTCAGCCTCATGACGGGGAAGTGTGAGCCGGCACGGCGGCTCCCGCTTTTGCTCCCGCTATTGAACGGGATTCCCCAGCCCAGCTCAGCCTCGAGGAGCGCTAGAGCCTGTCGCTATTCCGTAGTCAGGCTAGCATCGATGTCATCTCACGCCCTGCAGTTTGGTCTGGACCCGGCACTGTCAGGGGAACGAGCCCATTTCAGTGGCAAAAAGGGAAATCTATTGACAGCTGAGAACCAATATTCTGCAAGCCCACGGAAATGGGAGGAACAGCACTTTGTGTTGTGTCCAATCCTGCAATTTTACATGCTTGGTATCAGGCCAAGTTTTGTTTGAGCTCGCAGTGCATCCTAGCTGCGCACGGTGTGTATGGCAAAACCACATGCGATGATCTAAAGGTATTCTATGATGTTCACCTTATGAATCGAGCACGAACACCGTACGAGCATAACTGCCGTACGAGCATAACTGCCATGTAGTAGGCATCGGCGGGCTTGAGAAAAAAGGACATAAAAAATTACCGCCATGCGTGTAAAATCAAAGGCGAGCTGCTTGCTCCAAGGATGAGAAAGAAGCCTGCATGTTTGATTGTTGTGGACAATCAAATATCAATTTTTTTTTCATAATTATCTATGCCCATCTTATAGTGCCTGGGCTAGACTTTTACTCCAGGTTTAGTGTAGAAGAACTGCATCGTCATGTGTAGTTGGGAGATACTAATCTCCTTGCCAAACGTACGAGCCTGTAGACTTAATTTTGGAGTACTAAAGTAAAAATACCAGTCCCTATCCAGGTGTCCGTCCGCCTTCACCAAATCCAATGCTTGCATAGAGGGTATATGTATATTGATCGTAGCACCATTGAGAGAGATAGAAACGCCGTTGGTCTTGTCACATCGTTCCCGGCAGCTGTTCATCGAGGACTCACGACGGCATCAAGTTGACGGTAAAAGAGCGTTCAAAGTATTGGGGCGGCTCAGCCCAATCCTCTCTATAATCGATGGTGATCACCCCTCTGGCGTCATGCACGTCGACGAGAGGAAGCAGGAATCCGCACTCTTTTACGCGGTCAGCATGCACACCCTTTTCCTCGGCAGTGGTGCTACGTGGGATGATGTTCAGTATCAGCCGGTCGTCGGTGTTTTCGGCTAGGACGTTGAAGCGTAGGTTGCTTAGCATGACCGGTCCAGGTCCGTTGTATTCGTCCATCAGTGTTTGAACAGACCCGTTCTTCATGTGCGGGCCGCGAGGCACGCTGATGGAGATTTTCTTGATCCAGTAGTTCTTAGGGACTGTTGCGTCGTCGATCCGCCGCACGCCAAACACCAGGTCTTGCGGGTGCTCCCCTGCCTGTATTTGGCCTTGCAACCCGCCAATGGTGCCGAGTGAGCATCCAAAACTGGCTCTCGTGGCCCCCTCTGATTTGATGCCAGTTGTGAGCTGTCTCCTCTTGATCGTGGAGACAGGGCTGGGCGGCCGTACAGCTTTTGCTCTGGCATGGACATGCGCGGGTCTGCAGAAATGCGGAGGAAGTGCCCGCAAAGGGGGAGCAGGGAAGAGGAATGAGAATGGCCCTGAGTCTCTTATAGAGAAGGGGGCTGGCTTTTTCCCCACCACCTTCAGCGAGAACGCCGTGTCAGTGACCATCGACCTCTGAAGTTGCTGACCGCCACTACTCCCCATGGCTTCCAGGAGCCGAAGTCCCCTTGGCTTTTTCAACGCGTCTTCGCTGGGTATTAGGGAATCTAGGCTTTTCGTATCCCCAATCACGAACCGGTAGATGGGCGTCCCCAGCTGGAAGGCGGCTACAGCAGAGGTCATGTGAGTGTCGGTGAAGTCGGAAGGCATCTCGTTGCGTAGCACGTCAATGACATCGCTGGCCCAGATGTCCGCCAGAATGAATCGGGCATCGCCCTGCTCCCCCCACAGGAAGATGGGCGGCTCAGCTCCAGAAGGACGGCCAGAGGCCTCGTCCCTCTGATGTATGCGTCTTTCCACGATGCGTCCTTCGAAGTCGTAGCTGCTTTTCTTGACCGTGTATGTTCGTTTGTACTCTATGCGCAGGGCGTCAGGGGTCAGAGTATCACCGAAGGCGAACGTTTGCTGATGCGGTGGCTGTGTAAATGACAAGACAGGCATACTGTCGTCAGCCAGGGGCACTCGATCAAACAAGCAAAGCAGCAGGCCGTCGCCGATGATCTCCTGTCTGAGAATGGGCGCCCTGTCGGGCTCGGGGGCGTCTGCGGGAATAGGCGCCTCAACCTTGAGGTCAGGGAAGCGCGAGACGATGCTAGATCTCAGTAGCATTCCGTAGCTCGGTATTTGTGGTCGATATCCCGTCGCCGGGTCGACCGTGTTAAGATGGGCGTTGATGGCCCCTTTGATGCACCGGCGGATGTAGTCGTCGTCTCGCTCAATGTGCGAGCCTAGACTCAACGCGCCGTCTAGAAAGGCATCGACCCAGTTGGGGTCGATGTGAAAGAAACGTATGCTTTCGGCCGGGGCGTATGACGGGTCGGCGATGAGGTACTGGGGAGGGAGTCCGAAAAGAAACATGCGGTCTCGAATCCAGCCAAGGATGATCTTCCACTCGGGCGAGACGCAGCGATTGAGCTCGCCATACACAATCTGGCCTTCCTTGTACACCTTTCCATCCTTACCCTTGGTCCCTGCAAGCTGACGGATATGTCTCGCTGCTCGCTGCTCGCTCTTCTCTCGTATAATAGCATCATCGACAGCCAAGTCAACCGAGGGCTTTGCTAGCTTCTGGAGAGGCGTGGCCACAGTCTTGAAAGATGCGCTGCCGCTGCCGGGCAAAATCGAGTCTCCCGTATCTAAGGGGTGTTGAATGCTGTTCAGGGTGACAATAGATTCCTTCAGAGACTGCAACACCTCCCTCTTGCTTTTGTAGGCGTTGGACTGTGTCAACTTGTCCCGCTTGGCACCGTCGAGAGAAATGTTGTGGACACTATTCCGCAGTCGCGACAATGCCGCTACAAAGGCCGCGTCCGCCATGCCCATGGCCTTTCCTAGATGCCACGCCGCCGAATACGTAATGTCCATCATGCCTGTGTCGCGGTCTAGGATCTGCAGATCGCTCCCGCAGTGGGACATGGATGACCACTTCGGTTCTGCTGGGATGATTGGTACCAGGGCGGCTCGAAAAAAGGAGACGGTCACTTCCCCGGTTCTAGTGCGGTGGCGTTGCATCATGTAGCCATCACTGATCCGCTTGGCGAGCTTTGACGATAGTTTGGGGTTGTTCTGCCTCTTCTTCATAGATTCAATAGTAGAACTTGGTGCCCTCAGAACATCGATGTTGTCCTCCAGCCTCCTGATCTCCTCTTCGAGGCTCGTGTAGCCGCTTGTGGGTATGGTCGTGTACGTCCAGCTGTAGAGTGATGAAATCGCCACGAATCTGACTGAGGATGAAATTGGCAGCGTCATGTCGTCCCATCCTTCTAGCGAGACCAGGTGCGCCACGGTCGGCGTCTTGTGGTCTTTGGAGAGAGGCCCAACTCGATGGGACAGGATGACGCTGAAAAGGCCCTCGGTATACAGTGCCGAGGCAGCCATTCCGCCTGTTTTGACATGACGGACATGGGCAAAGTGTCTGAAGCGCGATGTGTCGGCCGTGGTCTGCTCCTTTCGAGGGCTCACCACAGTAAAGATCTGCGCACCATCTCCGGTGGCTTTGCTCTGCTTTTCGTATGTGGTAACGAGCTTGGTGAAGAGGGCTGGCTGCAAAAAAATGGCCGTCGTCCGAGTCTCAGGGTCGTTTGTGTCAGCTTTGGGTATTGGTGAAGCTATCGAGCCTTGAGAGCGCAATGCTTGCACGTCAGAGCCCGTAAGTGGCAGCGTAAAAACCGGGCTCTGGCAGATTTCCGTGGGCTTCCCCTGGGAATCCTTGGCTAGGCTTGTGTCTCTGAACAGAGATGAGTCACCCTGCAGATTCTCATCTGGTATTCGAAGTTCCTCTTGATCAAAGACCAAAAGAGCCAGCCAGGGTACCCGCTCTCTCCGCGTCGGGTCGTCTTGATTCTTGATACGCCTCTCCCACGGTAGATGGGGGTCTGTGAATACCATGTGAGGCAGTGTTTCAGCGGTGGCCGTTCCGCCTGGAGGAGGGTTGACGGAATGAACACATCCTTCAGGCAGCGAGAACTGGGGTGCCTCAACAATGATGGACTTGCGAGTGATTTTGGATTTCAAACTCTGCCTTGGTCGGCCGTCCGGCTCAGGTTTGGTGCTGATGTTCTGGGTGACCGTGATCTCCTGTTCGCCGCCGTCGAGGCGAGGGGGGAAGTAGGAGTAGAGCTTCTGGTGTCCGTCCTCTAGAGGCTCTAACCCTGATTCCACTCCCTCTTGGAGGTTTTCCTCTAAACCTCCATCTGTTGTGGCTGTTGCTGCTACATCTCCCTGGGGCCTTGTAGAATCGATTGTAGAGTCTACTGCTCCCTGTGCAATTCTCTCGATGCTTTGCTTCGCTTTTGATTTTGATGGCAAAATTGTCTGCGAACTTGTATTTGCGCGCCTTGACTGCGCGACTTGGTAGGCGTGCCGGAGGGTCAGGAAGCGAAGTCCACCGGGGAGCGAATCCTCCGTTTGCAGGGCCGCCATGTTTGTTTGTTTGTTGTCGTTGTTGTTGCTGGTTCTCTCCTCAGCGACGACCTAATTCAACAAATGGAGATGAGGCGTTGAAGATGCCCGAAGAGGGGCTGCGGTCCAGACCGATTCAAACCACGAGATTAACAATCCATAGTCGTCCGTAGAGTGAGAGTAGGCTCAGTAGAGAGACGCAATCTTGGTGTCACACCTAGCAGCGGGCTGCCGGATATTATGTGGCGCACCAGCTGAAGACCTGCATTATGCATCATGCACTATCACCAGAACTATTGAAAAGATCCACCTGCAGGGGCACGCTCACACCAGGCTGGGCAGGGTCAGCAGATCCGGTATGGCCATGGCCTGGCATATCACCGCGATGATTGTTCCTGAGCTTGGGGGGTGACGAGATGTTAGGCCGTGGTTGACGCCAAAAGTTGGAGCATCTAGTTGTGATATCGCGCTCAGTGCCAAACAACTTGAGCCAGCCCAGAGGACTGTAAGAGGGCTTGGATGGAGTCAGTCTATGGTTCCCAGGACTCTCGACCAAAGGTTCTCGGTTAAGCCCCCATCTCTCTAGTCACCGTGATCATTGTTGAAACGCACTCGCAGCCAGCTTGAACAATAAACAAGGCAAGGTCGCCGAAGAAGACCCAAAAACAGCTCCATCAATGACTTCCAAGGACATCATTGAATCTTTCCACATCAATGTGGGCCTTGGAGATAGTGCCATTCATGTTTTATGTACCGAAACCCTCGAATTCAAGAAAGCCGTGTTCATCGATGGTGGGACGGGCGCGGCGGATGCCGTAACCAACATAATCGGGACCATTAAGCAGCTCGAGAAACGGTACGGACTGGATAAGAAGAAGCTCAAGCTGCGTTTCATTGCCGTTGTCATCACGCACTGGGATGAAGACCATTGGAAGGGAATCGACGTACTGCTCCAAAGGGAGAATCATCTCGTCTTCTTGGGCCAATATATGCGGTTCTACTATGAGGGCAAGGACATGTTGACGACGGTCTACGCCCCGAATATACCAAACAATAAAGGCAATATCTCGTTTTACAAAGCTGGGGCCGCCTACTACTTCCGTCACAATGGCAGCTGTCTGGCAAACGCCCGAGTTGGCCCAGACATCATCGGCTACGATTTCCTTACCAACACGAAGCCGGCCGGAAAACTGAGCCGCGATAAGATTACCATGGACAGCCTGTTGGGAGACGATCCTGAACCAGTGGGAATGTACTGTCTAGCTAGTGATAGGGCTGTCATCGGGTTCAATACGCGACCACGGAAACGGGCGTTGGGGCAACGAGAGTTCATATACAACGTCCTTCCAACCAAAACAAATCAGGAGTCCATCGCAGCCATCATCGTGTGGGCCAACAAGCACATTTCGCACTACTTTGCCGGAGACCTTGATTTCTGGGGCGAAGACTTGATCAGCATATGGCTGGAGAAAAACATGGTAGACAACGGCACCTACGGCATCACCTGCATGAAATCTAGCCATCACGGGGCCCGAAACTCCAACCCCCCACTGCTTTTCTACACCGGTAGGCCGAAACGTATAATATTCTCTTCGTCGACCCATTACGGACATCCAGGTGAATTATTTATTCTACTTCTTCTTCTTTTTTACTTAGTCTGGTGCCTTTTATGCCAAATGGCAGAGACGCTTGCACTTCCGCCTCGTCCCCAAAGCCATGTGTTGGCTGTTGCTAATTTACTGCCCCAACAGCTTGGGAAACGCTTTGCATGCTCTATTCCTATCTCGAGTTCATCCGAAAGAAGGACGCGAACGAACCGCTTTACCCCCCCTGGTTGTTCACATGTTACCCTTACTGGCTGGCGGGGATGCATCAGTTCGATGCGTTCCCCGCCCAAAAGATAAACGTGGACGTGTTCAAGACGAACAAGGACCTGAAAAAGTTGAGTCAAGCTCGCCAAAAAGCCGCAACCAACTTGACCAAACTGTACGAAGAGCTCAAGAAAGATCATCTGAACCAGGACGACAGTCTCTTTGACGAGATTCGGACCGCCTGCTATGAAGCCAATGCCACGACCGAGGAGGAGATATTTGAAGAGGTTTCGATCGCTTTTGTGACAAAGGCATCATCTATGATCGCCGACCTGTGGCAGTGGGATCTGGACACGGGGACGACGCTAGACAGTGTCATGTACATCATGCTGAGGCTCACGGACAATGCGGACACGGACGGCACGGTAGACTTTAGCAGATATGGAAACGGTGACCAGTCGCGAGCGTTGGAGTTCGTGGAGCTGGACCGCCCCAAGAAGAATAGCGCAATCCGCGTACATGGCAAAAAGATCAAGAAAAAGTCTAGGAATCGACAGAGCGAGATGGCAGCCGGAGCGAAACCTTTGGGCATGCTAACAAGGTCGAGAAAACGGCAGCTTACCGCCTCCAAAGGGATACTCGTCCCGAAGAGATACTGGCTGAGGAATCGCAAGAGCCCGTCGGACAACTTCAGGCTCTTGGCAAGCTTTCAAGGGGCGGGCCTTGTGGCTTCGTCGACGACACGGCCCGGTCCTCCATCACCACGTGGAGATTCTTCAGCGTTGACATCGGCATCGACATCGACATCGGCGGTCCAGTTTCCTTACAGCATTCTCAGCAGCTCAGCGGAAGGCCAAGAACAGCTTGCCGACCACACGGTTTTGCAGCCGGACGACTGGCTTGACGACTTCGTACTGAGTCTTCAGACCGGGGCTATTCGTCTAGCTTCAACTCTCAAGGACGACGCCTGGACGCCGCTGCACCAAGATGATGAGATGGCCGGGTGGATCGGTGCCGCCTTCCACGAATCCACAATGGAAATCAACTCCTATGGGCCCGAATTCCGCCTCACAACTCCCTATGGTTTCGTCTTTCGCACATCTGCCGCCGCGAAGGCCCTTGGCACGGAGGCCCAGATTTCATGTGATGGACTTTCGCTTTGGTCCGAGAACGGCACGTTGTTGTTCGGGCTCGATCCAGAGTGCAAGCCATCCAAGACGAGCTGGACCACTAGCGAAGTCGTAGCAATGTTTCCAACAAAGACGGGAAAGCCTCTTGAGCCCCTCGAGTTGACAGCTTCTCTGGTGAGCGACGTGCTTCTTGACTTGAGATGGAAGCTGGACCCTGCCGCGTCGGCTGGGAAGCGCAACGCCATCTGGTTCACAGCGGCGGCGCGTTCCCGCACCATCCTCCGCCTGGTGTTCATCCCTGAGCTGGGCGACTCCACGCCCTTCCGTAGCTTGCTGGCTCAGTTCCTGCCCTCTTCCTCCGACGGGGAAGCTATCTTCTCCGTGTCTAATGTCGAGCTCATCTACCGCAAGACGTGTGTGGCCAAGTCCGCCGGACCCGCCAAGACGACTATGGCGGCAACACGGTCATTGACTCTGTCCGCGACAATAACGGTACTCGGACCAAAATCTGTGACCCCGGGAGGCCAACGGGCCAAGGCTTCGCCCACCATCAGCCTCGAGCTCATCAGCACAGGCGCCATGAGCCTCCACATCGTAACAACGGACAGAGAGGACAGCTTCACCGGTGTTGCCCGTGGCTGGCTTGCGAAGCTGTTCCCGGGCAGTGACGGCAGCACGCAAATCGACACGCTGGACGCCCCGGACATGGGGAGCAACCTGTGGTTCCGTCGGCTGGTCATCCAGCTTGACCCTGATAAGTCCATTTCCAGGGCCGCCGTGGCTGTGGAAGTAAATGCAAGGCTCGGGAGTGGGAAGGATGAGAAGTCTGGACAAGCCACCAACGTCCCCATCTTCTTCGAGGCGCAGTACTCAAAGACTGCCGTCGAGGCTGAATGGTCGCTTGCAGGAAACTTGTGGCTCAAGTCGGAAGCGGGGTTCCCATATGAGATATTCAGCGACTACGAGCGCTTCTACAATCTCGACCCCGTCACACCGAACCCGGCTGGAAGCCTGCGGCTCACTACGCTCTTCTCCTCATTGGCGGGTGGCCAGTCGATCCCCGATCCACCGCCAGGGATACCCAACGTCATCACCGCCGCCGGCTTCCGCATCGACAGCAGCTCCATCTTCGTAAGCGGCACCATCTCGGGCTGCCGTCCGGAGCAAAAAGGGCCAGTTCCGGCGCTGCAACTGGACGAGCTCTCACTCGAAGCGAGCTGGAACCGGGCAACCAAGGGCGTCCGGGTTGCGCTGGCCTTTCGACTTCACCTTGCTGTGCCCGAAGATTACGACGGCCCGGACGCCTGCGCGGCCAATGCAATCAATGGCAGCATCGTGTACGAGTCAGGGGGCCAATGGGAAATAACAGCCGGTATCCAGGACCTGAACTTGGGCATGCTGTACACCTTCTTCCCCGAGAACGTGCGTGATTCGCTGTACCAGCTGCTCAAGGGGATCCGGATCGTAGACCTCAAGCTCATATATCACAAAACAAAGACCGACGGGGGAACGGAAAAGGATTTGACATGCGAGGGCAGGCTGATGTTGGGAGATGCCGTCTCGCTTCAGCTGACGTACAACTATCGTTCGGATGGTAGCTGGGATCTCGCGGCCTCCCTAGGTGCGGAGGTGGTCGCGGAGCCAGTCACTCTGGGCGATATTATGGACAGTCTCGTTGACCCCGCCGACACGAGCCTCCTCTCTGCCTTGCCCGATTTCCTTGCCGACGCCGTGATCCTGGGCCGGCAAGATCTAGATCCCAAATTTGAGCTCAAGGTTGACAAGAGCAAGGATCATGGCCCCAAGCTCAGTGTCAAGGCCAGCGTCTTGGGGCTCGAGGTTGAATTTGTTCAACTAGTGGACAAAAAGAAGGCGACGACGGCGACGAGCCAGGTTGGCAAGGTCGGTGACCCTCCCGCCGAAAGCAAAGGGAAAGTCTTGCGGCTGTTCAAGGCCATGTTGACCAGGATCCCTATGCCGAAAGACATTCCGATTCTAGCCAAAATGGAGCAGCCATTTGAAGAGCTGGGGTTTATATGGGTAAACCAGGCTGTCACGCAGGATCAGCTGGTAGCTTTGGACGACAGCATCGCCTTGCCGAAGGAGCAAGGGAGAGAAGCCACAGGCCCCGCTGCCGCCGCGGTCATGAACAGGGGTTTCCACTTCGTCATCGTCGCCAAGCATAAAGTAGTCCTGGACTACCCTATCGGAAAGGCAAGGTCGGGCGAGAGGCCAACGGACGCAGGAGACGAGCCTCCCAAAGAAGATGTCGATCCACCAGAACCAAAGCCTCCCGGACCGGAAAAGGGAGACAAGATGGAACCCAGCCAGTCGAACAAGAGCAAGTATAAACGAAACTTGGGTACTCTCGCCATCAGCAACATAGGGTTCCGGTACGATGGCAACACGCTCGCCATCCTGATGGACGCCGCCATTGCCTTTGGCCCGGTGGCGCTGGATCTGATGGGCTTCACGCTGGGGCTGCGTTTTGTCAAGGACAACGGGGCGAAAACGAACCTTCAGAGCCTCGAGTGGCAGGATGCCGCAGTGTCCATCGATGGACTCGGGATACAGCTGGAACGCCCGCCGCTGACCATCGCCGGCGCTCTCCTGCGCGAGAAGTCAGCGGACACGGACATGTACGCAGGCGCGCTGACCGTCGGGTTCACGCAGTGGCTGGTCCAAGCCGCGGGCTTCTACGGCGTGATGGGGAAGCAAGGAGACCCCCGCCGGTTCAAGACTCTGTTTGCGTGCGCCATGCTGCGCGGCCCCATCATGAACATTGCCGGGTTCGCCGAGATCTCTGGGCTGACGGGCGCCTTTGGGTACAACATCGATTTGACGCTGCCGACGCTGCAAAACATCGCCTCCTTCCCGCTGCTGAGTCCGTCTTCCGTCGGCGACGGCGAAGGGGGTCCGGTCGGGCCGGCACAGCTGGTTGAGAAACTGCTTCCCCGGCCCGGGGAGCGCGGCCCCTTTTTCAACCCGCAGGACGGCGCCATGTTCGCCGCCGCAGGCCTGACGGTGACGGCGTTCCAGATGCTCGAAATCACGGCACTGGTGGCCATGCAGTGGGCTCCACGCGTCCAGGTGGCGCTGATAGGACTGGCCAAGTGCGACATGCCGTCGGCCAAGGCTGAGTTCAAGTTTGCCCATCTTGAGCTCGGCATCCTCGCCACGGTGGACATCGACGCCGGGCTGATGAAGCTTGAGGCGCAGCTATCACCCAGCTCGTGGATCCTGCACCGCAACTGTCATCTCACGGGCGGCTTCGCGCTGTACTTTTGGTTCGGCGGAGGACAGACCGACTGGGTCGTCTCCATGGGCGGATATCATCGTGCCTATTTGGTGCCGGCGCACTACCCGCGGCCGGAGCGGCTGCGCATCAGCTGGTCCATCGACAGTTCGCTGAGCATCGCCGGCGAGGCCTACTTTGCCGTAACGCCCAAGGTATGCATGGGCGGCCTGCGGCTACGCGCTGCTCTCTCCCTCGGAGCTCTCTCTGCGTGGTTTGATGCATCTGCCGACTTCTTGATCACGTACGCCCCTTTTCGCTTCGTCGGCACCGTCTCCATCTCTGTGGGCGTTCGCTTCTCCATGGACGTGTGGTTCGTGACGGTCAGCATCGCCGTTGAGGTGAGCGCGCGGCTTGCGCTTATGGGTCCTCCTCTGAGCGGCATCGTGCACGTCGACTTCTGGGTATTTGGGTTCGACATTGCCTTTGGGGATGCCAACGGTGCCGAAGGCGGCGCTGCGGCTCTTTCGCTGCCTGCGTTCTGGGATCTGGTTACGCAGGCAGAGAGTAAGTCGGCTGAAGAGACGGGCACCAAAGAGGCGCATCTGTTCTCGTGCACCAAGGGCTTGCTGACGCAGAACAAACCGGAAACCAAGGCAGCCGATCCCTGGCTGGTACGGAGCGGGCTGTTCCAGTTCACGGTCGAATGTCAGTTTGCCGTCGAGAGCGCCTCTGTAAACGATGAGCCAGCCAAGGCGCCCGATCCTGACAAGACTACCATCAATGGCATCTACGCCAGGCCAATGCAGGTCACGCAAAGCGTGGAATCGACCTTGGAGGTGGATATCGGGAAGACTGACGCCGCCAGAGTCAAGGGGTGGAAGGCCACGCTGGCATGGAAGGACGTGCCGACAGCCTTATGGGGACAGTGTATGTATATATAATCTCCCTAGCACCACTCGTTGACATCGAGTTCCTATCATTTGGGAAAGTTAACTAACGCAGCAGCAACCAGATAACCCAACTGAGGACCCCAACCGCCCAGAAAACGGCAACTACATCACAGCCCTGCTCTCGCCAGGCGGCATGGCGCGACTACTAATGGGCGTGGTAATCGAAGCGCCGGAAGCAAAAGTATCTTTAGATAAGATCCCTCAGTTCCTCGTCGACCTGGCCATGAGGAAGAATGTCTTCAGCGGCGGGCAAGAGCCGCGGTTCCCGCCCAACGAAATGGATGAGGGCGTCTTTGCGCCCATCCCGCGGGATGATCCGCCGCCCGAAGATGGGAAAGACCCGGAGACGCGCGCTCAACCGTGGACAGATCTCAGGCTAGCCTGGGAGGCAGCACCGGCGCCCAACGAGGCGGTTGATATGTGGCAGGATGCTTTCGGGTGGAGTGCCGGCTCCTTGACAGGCGCGAAGCCCAAGAACCTGATTAGCCATGTCGATGTGCTTTTCTTATCAGCGCCGCTCTTGGGAAATAAGTATAATACAAGGGAGATTCACGGCTAGGCTAAAGAGATGTCAGAAAGAGCAGATTGGTTAAAAGGAGCTTAGGAAGATAGGTTTAAAAGAGCCTTAAATAAAATAAAATAAAATAAGTGCCATAAAGGCCTATAAATAATTATAAAGGAGCCCTTCTATTTCAATAACTAAGCTATAAGAATGCGCATTAAGCTAAAAGAGTAATTAAAGAGTGTGAAAATAGACTCTATTTTCTATCAGCAA